>WHYT01016158.1:0-10947 GCA_009806455.1 Tetrax tetrax
TTTTTTTTTTTTTTTTTTTTTTTTTTTAGTCCCTTCGCTAAAACCACTACATCTCTTTTGAGGTGTAGGGATGAAAATTGTACACAATAACAAAAATGTGGGAACACCAATTTTTCTATAGCAGAAAAATTGCACCCTCTGTGTTTTTCTGAGTACCTTGCCTGATAATTCCCTATGCTTCTCTGTGGTCTTATCAGGGATGGAAGCCAGAGTCCCTGCACTGTAGTTCCCAGGGTGTCCTCCTCAACCCCCTGTGTAGATGGGAATTATATAGGAAGCTCCCAGTAATCTGGGATCGCAATGGCAGGTTACACACTTAGGCCAAGAGATTTTCAGTTTCATACTTGCGTCACTTAGGTCTTAAGTAAATGCCATCTGGTTATGGAGATTTATAACTTTTTTATTTTGTTTTGTAATTCCTATGTATTTTCTTTACATTGTCTAGTCCCTTTTACTATCTGCTACAAAAAAAAAAATTATTGCATGGAGAAATCTCTCCAACAGATCAGTTAAAAGCCTTCACAAAGTAATCCTTGAGCTTCTATGCTAAAGCCTTATCACCTCTGAGCAAATCTTTAAAAAGTTTGTGATCAGGCATTGCCCTTAATAAGCTTTTTGCTTTTAATGTATTTAAAAAACATATTACGTGATTTGAGGATCCTTTTCAAAGTGTTATTTTTCAAGTCTCTTAATTTCCTGCTTGCATTTGACCTGCCATAGTTTTCAGACTTTCCTTTTCTCATCTTTAGCCATAGGCTATGCATTTTCTTCAACTCATGTAGTCATTTCTTCAACTCATTTAGTCATTAGTCAGAATAAACCGTTTGTGTTTCTCTCCAGAGATTCACTGGAATTTTCTTCAGAAATTATACTGTCATTAGTATTTTTTTCTGCTTTCTCATATTTAGATATTTGATCCAGCAGCTTCCACAAATGTGGAATCTAAATTTTAACTTCTACAGAACCATTTCCTTAGCTATGAATGTTTACTGCTGGATGCAATTTGAACGTCCTGGATTAGGGACATCAGACATCTAAGGTCAAGTTCAGATATGAAGACACTATACTGGATCTTATCACACTATTTCTCACCAGATCACTTGAAATATCCATTTAACAATTCCTCTGAAGAAAAGTGTGGGTTGTTAGTTCAGGGGGCAGGGAGGGGCAAACACAGAATGTGTTTGTAGTTTTTTGGCCCTCAAAAGCTAGAAAAAATAATGTCCAACTTTTTGTATTTTATTTCTTTTTCTACCATGGAGATGATTGTTGGAGATGCTCTAATCAACCCTGTGAGTGATTTCACATGCTTTATCTGTACATGCTGATGCATCTGCTCCCTGCTTGGCTGCCCATCCGCAGTCATTAGAGCAGTAAGTGCAGTTGCTAAAGAGAACAAGTCCGTGAAGGGAAAGGCAGCTGGAGGCTTTAGAAAGTGTACCTGGGGCTACCAATGGGAATCACAGAGATGTGAGACAGCTTAGCAAATAAATTGTAAATTAATTATTTTTCCTCTAGTCATCAACAAAAGCATTCAAAGCTGTGAGTTTGCATCTTATCAGAGCTAAGAGGGAGTTTAAAACTGCTTTGATTTTAATGTGAAATAAATTTAACTCAGTTATGCATCTACACACAGAGCTGTGGGTTTTCTTTCCAGTGCCAGTCTAACTGTTGCCCTTTGGAGACTCATGGCCAAAGCCTTGGCTTCCTTACAAATGATCTCTTTGTGCTCTCGCATGTAAAACAATATTGGCTTAGAGGTTTGAATGGATAACAGGGATGGAGTTAAATGAAAATATAAGCATTCCTTGGAAAGGGCAGGGAGGTGCATTGCTTTAAATTTTTCCTCCTTCCTCACTTTGAGAAAACATGAGCTGGGTTGTCTTCAGGGCAAACTCTGAATACTTTCCAGGGTATCCACCTATCTAGAATCAGCTGTAAGGGGAGCTGCAAAACTGATGTGTCCCAGAGGTGGAGGAACACACCTTTTATTCTCTGCAGCAAAACAGTCAGCTGGGTATCAGCAGTTGAATAAAATAGATCCTCTTGACTCTAAGTGATACTTAAGTACCAGAGGACTGCCAGAGGAACACTAGGCACAGTGGCCCATGTAGACAGAAGTCTTCTAGATGTCTCATCTGCTGTGATATTTTAAGCAATGCTGCTTAGTATCACACACTCAGATTGTACATTTTCAGGTAAAACTCTATCGGTATTGATTATGTTTGGTTCAGTAGCCATGACATATTATGGTTTATTATCTGAGAAAAAGAAATTGCTAAAATTTTCTAAAAGTAACTTCAAAGAATCACCAAATCAAATAAAGATAAATCTTTAATACATTCTAAATCTTGGATTATGAACCTTTCCATGTAGCTGGTAAGATAACTGCCCAAACGAGAGAGCGCGGTGACTGCTATCACTAACCATTTCTGATGCTGTTGAAGGAAACCAGACGATATTAGCCAGCAGTACCTTGGTGGATGAATAGGCAAGTGAATTATTAGTCTTTTATTTTCTGGGCAAGCTGGAAGACAACTCTTAGTTTAAAGAGATCAATATTGATAAATGTTGATTTCACACTAAAATTGTCTCAGAGTTTAGGAGATTTAAGACAAAACAAAATATATTCATTAAAAATACATAGTGAATTATATGAAACTACTGGAGATAGAAAATAGAACAATATACTAAATGCAGGACAAGTAGATAGTTATCCATGTGAAATATAGTGTTTTTTCCCCCATTATCACATTCTCAATGGTTCAGCTTTCTTCAAAGGTTAATGGGTGTAATATTTCAGTTTTGAAAATAAAATTGCTTTCCATATCCTGTTTGTAAAACAGGCTTATAAAATATAGAATGGAAAAAGTCAATACTTCTTAATAATTCTTGTAAATAATTGTTTTTTATTTCTTACTGTGAGATTTATTTTCATACAGAATAGACTTTATACAAAGTAGCAAATCTCTGTTTCAATTGTGTCAGACTTCATGGCTTACATTTACTAGACTCTTGACCAAATTCTGTTTTCATTTACAACTAAGCTTTTTCATTGATTTTTATTGAGGCCTCATTTAAGCCTAGTGGAGCTAACTACCTAATGTAATATGATTAAATGCCTCTATTAACTAAAATATAATGAATCCAAAGTTCAACACATGATATTAATTGAAAAGATGTATGACTTCTATTGATTCTGTTGATTCAATTTCCTGCCTACTGAAATGATAAAGCTTTGGTAAAATTAGAACAGGAAGATGATTTTGAACTACGTTTTTTCTCTATTATGTTTTTTCTTCCTAGGATTTTGACTTACAGGAGCCCTTTGAATCATGGCTACAGCTTTCTTTCAAATGTGTCTCACAGATTGTGTTTATGTATTCCCTTCTCTTTGTGTCAAACTTTGACCAAAATTTATTTTGAAAAAAAATTTATTTAGAAAAAAAAATTTTAGTTAGAAAAATCTTTCCCTGGTTAGGGCTCATGACCTGGTTAACTGTTAATAAAACTGACTAGAACTAATTTTGGTAGAAAAGCAAATTGAAATGATGGTATGGTACCAAGCTTTTTCATCTTTGTAGGAGTTTGAATTTACAACTTTAGATTGAGCCAGTTTCCAGTTTGAGGACATTCTAAAATGCAAATCTATGGAATACACAACAGTTTGGCTGTTTGTAGCATATTGACAACAACGGAATGAAATGTACTCTTCATACTCTTCATATTCTTCAACAGCTGTATATTTTGTTGCAGAGCAGCAACATATGTAGAGGTCATATTTTACTTATAAAGTTCAAAACTTATGCACTGACATGAACATTAGCTGTCAGAAATAAGCTTAGTTAATTTAAATGAAAAAACTGAAAAAGGTGTATTTTGGCAAGGTACTTGGTAAAGAATGTTGAAAAGTAAAACGAGAGACAAGGTTCAATATTTATTATTCTGGTAAAATATATACAATTGTTAGTCTTAAAATGATTTTTAGAAAGCTGAACTACAATGAAGGAATAAAGATCTAGATCAAAAAAAAAAAGTATTAATCACAAGCTGTTAATTTTTCTTTATGTAGCAGAAATAATTTAAATAATTGCCCTACAGCACAATGCAAGACCATACAATCTGTGTGCAGGCCCATTATAAAGATCATTTAGAAGAAAATACACGTTTAATCATTAATGGTATCTAGCTCCAAAATGAGGTCCATTACCATCATACAGGTACATGATTTTTTTTTTTTTTCCTGCAGGAAGAACACTATTCACATGATATAAAGGTGTTGCCCCAAAGGGATATACTTCAAGTGTCTCTTGGCAGAGCATCATATGACACAGTGGCAAAACGGGTAGAAAAGAGTAGAATGTTATCCCATGCTAAGCAACTCTCTTAAGATGAGTCTTTATGTGCTAATATGTAATGATTGCTGAAACCGCCCACTTGCCTCCCTTCGCCTTCCTAAAAGGAGGCTAATCACAAAAAGCCATTGCTATTATTTGGAATCTGTCTTTTTAAAATTTTTTTCTTCCCCCAGGATAAGAGCTTTTGGGGGGCCTAGTAAAAACATGCATTTTTCTTTTTCTCCTCCAAGTGACCCCACTAAACTATTGTAAAGAGAAGAAGATGATAAAATGTTTCAATTCTGTGCACTTGTATTTGACAGGTCTTACAGTAGAGGTTAATGATAGGGCAAGGTATCTGCACGTGTATGACTGTTGAGGCAAACTGTCATATTCAGATGAAGAAGGTTGGAGTAGAGGCTTGACCATAGGTGAGGGCACCAAAAGCACTATTTTCAGATAACAGCAGTGAATGTGGGCTTACTTAATTCAAAACCAGACTACATAAGGCAAAAAGTAGGATAGGTTGGCTTGGTAGAACACCTTGTTTCACACCTTGATTTTTTCAGTTCCTAACATGGCTGCAATATGTTTCAGAGTTGATGCATCTCTACTGCACTGCTCTGCAGTATCAAAGATTTTATTACAGGCTGCAAGCTACTCATCTGGACTTCTCGTATTTGCAAGATTTCAGAAGATTTACTTGGACAACAGATACTTGATTCAACATATAGCAATGCCAGTTAAAAAGCACTCTTGCTGTTTTTCTAATCACTTTCTTAAGAATGTGTCAGTCATTGATCTAAGCTGCTTCTCTTGCTCTGAAATGTGGTCATTGATGATGACAAGGGAGCATTTTGGTGGGACAACAGTAAGAAACTTTCACTGATGATGCCTAATTCGTGTATTCTGTAGGAGACTAGACTTCTTTGACTTTCATAAGAAATGTAATCTATATGACATTTTCATTTTTAAAGGAAGGGAAAATTTTAAAAACACTCAGTATGGCTCATGACCTTTAAATCTCTTCAATAACCACTGTACAAGTACTAGGAGATTTTTGTAACTATTATGTTCCTGTGTAAGATTTTTAAATACAATTAGATGTAATGAAGCATTTACTAATGCAAAAGCCAATCATTTAAATAATGATGTGCTATATCTATAATTAGAAATATTTTTATTTAAAAGCACAAGTTAATAATAGAGGCACAGAAAATTTTTGTTTATGAATGGCATCTGAAGCAACTTAACAAAACCAGTCTTGTAGCTATGTGAAGGATTGAAACAGAATCCAATAATCAAAATGCAGTTGTCAAAAATTATAATATTTTTCTACTATATATAATTGTGTTTAGTTTCAGTTTACAGAGGCAGGCTGAAAATAATTTGATGGAATGCTTATATAACTACAGTGGTTTAAGCAGGACCATATTTAATAAATATTGTTTAGAAATTTGCAGCATGTGATTTAAAAGCACCTGTGCTCTGGAGGCGAATACATGGACTTAGCTTTCATAGCCATTAATATATTTGAAACATTTATCTTCTGGAGACAACCTATGAAAGAAAAATGGAAAATTGTTTTTAATTTTAGCACTATCTGTCATACTCTTCCCTTTAAATTAATAGTTCTCTTACCACCATCTAAGATGAAAATATTTTTTCTGTTTTTTAATTGAAGCATGCTCACTGAGTTTGTAGTTTTTATTGTTCCCCTTTCAAAGGTTCTTATTTTTATTTTTTTTTTATTTTTTTAAAAAATAGAACTTATATCTGAGTTGGTTTGTATTTGTCTGACTTAGTCTCTGATCTTTAAAAAAGTCTTGCATATGAAGAAAACTCTTTTTTTTTCCCTCAGATGTATTCTCTCTAGAGCTGTCTGCTGATCTGTTGGACTTCAGGTAGCAATTTGAAGATCAACCTAAATAGAGGACCTTCATAGTTTTGGTCCTGCATGTACTTCAAACAACTGATGTACTAAGTGATTGCTCAGGATATTCTTGTGGTCAGTACTGTCACCAACATGTGGGACACCTGCTATCCTTGTGTTCAGACGGCCACCAGGCAAGCTGTAAGGCTCCAAAAGAATGCTGGCTTAGTGATTAATTAATTAATCAAATAGAGATCCCTTGTACTGCTCTTTGATATCTTTCCAATTTATTTGGTAAAAATATGTACATACTAAATGATTATACTCTGTGATCCACCAAGGTGTAATATTCTTGACAGTCCACATCTCAGCTGTCTTTGCTGCTCTATCTCCTGTAGATTGTATTTGATCACAGGGCTCTTAGAGCACATTTGGGCGTTTCCATATGGCTGCTTGCCAGAACCCTTATTTGATATCATTTATTTAGGTTATTTTCCAGCCAATATGCTAGTTTTCATTTGCTATTTTTTTCTAATTTTCTCTGTTTGCATTAATCCTGCCCCCACTAGCAAATGCATATTTTTGCTATTTTTAAAGACATTTTCAACTAATACTAACATGCTTTTCATTCTTTTCCAGACCACCAATACTAAATATGTAAGGTGTGACTTAATTCCAAACCTGCCAGGCACATTCTCCTTTGACCATGTTCATTACCACCCCTCCCTCACAGTCTTTGATCCATTTTTAAGTCATTAAGTGCTGATGTCTGTATCAACTTGAACTGATGCTGTGTATAAGATTTGTGAGTACCAGAATAGATATTATTCCAGATAAATACACACAAATCTGTTTGTTCCCTTAATTCTGTTTTCCATTCTTACTTGTCTTTTTTTTTTTGTCTAAGTTTTAATTAGTCCTTTGTCTCAGAACAGAAAACAAAAATGTTTTAACAAAGCTTACCATAGAAAATAGTCATATGTAATTACTATGAGAAGCTTTATCATATTTTGAAGAAAATATAAAAAGAAAAGTTACATGTGTGGTAGATGTAAAAAGAAATTCTGTGCCTTTGAGGCTGCCAATTGCTCAAATGAAAGCAAAGCTGCTAAAGTATCTGCATGCTTCAGAACAGATTTAATTGACACGTAAAAATTTATCTAAATGTTCAGTGCAGAAGTTACAGCTGCCTTGGGGCATTTGTAATTTTTGCAACTTCTTTTTACAATCTTCATTAACGTTTTGTAATGAATACATATATCTAATTGAGTTCTGTAAATCTCTTGCCTATATCCTGCTTTTTGGTTTGTTCGTCTCCTTTCCTGTCTTGTTTTCTTAGCCTTCCAAGGGAGACAAAAATTTGTGATGTACTATAGAAATAATGTGAGTAGGCTGAAGAAAGTACATTATCTGCATATTTTGCAGTGCATTTATCCTAGCTATTTACAGTATCAATTTATTTATAGTGTGTGTTAAGTTCTTATATCTCTGGAACCTCATTGTTTATCGACAAATATAAAATTCAGTAATGGAAATAATAGTCACTAAATAAGTAGAAAACCACAATATTCTTGCTCAAGACTAACATAATCAATGCTTACAGTAATATTAGAGATGATCATATTTTTAACCTTTCATTTAAAAAAAAATATAATTTTTTTGGTGAATTGTTGCAAAGAAAAATGACCTTGGTGTAACAGGCAATTTTTAGGGGATTGTTTCTGTAACATTTCTTGAGAACTGTTAAACTCTATTGTAAAATTTCATACAGCAGCTAGTGGTTCCAGAGATAAGTAGTCAGATCATTCTGAGGCTCTCTCTTTTGATAAAATGGTAAAAGCTCTTCAAAAGTATATTTCAATCAGTTGAACATGTATATGTCTTAGACAGAAGATCATATAGTCTACTTTTCATTTAATAAGGAAGTATAAATTTTGAAAAATCTTATATTTAAAAATGCAAGTGGTAAAGTTAGTATGAAGGGGCTTAGCTGTGCGGAAGCTGGAAACCATTTGAAAGCTGTGTCTTTTATTAGACTCAATAATAAATACAAATTTCTACATTTGTAACTGATAAAAAATATGACTTTCAGGACCTTCAGGTATAATTAGGTTTTTAGATATTTAATTCCTTTGAATCCTTACCTACCCTCCACAAGGATGTCATGTTTTCTCTTGCCTTTAACACAGAATCCAAAGTAAGAAACCATGAAACAGTAGAAGAGTAAAACAGTACTTTGTATTTCCTGCTTCATTTATTTCTTCCCTTTCCCTGCAGTCCTTCTGACTGATATGGGGTGAAATAACTGTTCATTTATTACTCTGTTTCTTTTTCTGATACCGAATTTTGAGTTTGGACTAGTTCTGAATGATCATTGGCAACAACCCAGAGTCTAGGCAAACCTCTGAGGGTATGAAAGGGGAAGAATTTTCAAGGAGCTTGATGCTGTTCAGATCATAATTTGGTTCTTGATCACTGCCAAGAAAAAAAAATTTATTTCTCTCTTTATCAATACAAACATAATGAGATTTAAATAAAATTTAATGACATATGTGATAGCAGATTGGAGTGCCACCCATGGTGTCGTAGGTCAGTCTCGATTGGGACCAGACTACGCAGTCTCTCTTTCACTCCCCCCACCCTTCAAGAGAACAGGGGGAAATAATATAAGAAAAAAGGCTAGAGGTTTGAGATAAGGACAGGGAGAAAATCCTTAAAGTTACCATTACAAGCAAAACAGACTCGACTTGGGGAAAACTATTCATTTATTGCTAAAAATAAAAAGCAGGATAATGAGAAAGAGAACAAGATAACCTCCCCCCACCCCTCCCTCTTCCCGAGCTTAACATTATCTCTACTACCTTCCCCACCCCGAGCGGCACAGGGGGGAAGAGGGAATGGGGGTTACAACCAGTCCATCACACGTTGTTTTACACAGCTACTTCCTTATCAGGAGAAGAACTCCTCACGTTCCTCCCCTGCTCCCTCGTGGGGTCCCACCCATACACCACAGTCCTTCATGAAACTACTCTGGTGTGGGTCATCTCTTCCACGGGGTGCAGTCTCTCCAGAACAGCTGCCCCAGCGGGCACAGCCTCCTTCAAGCATCCACCTCCCGCCACGTGGTTTCCTCCAGGGGCTGCAGGTGGATCTCTGCTCCTCCGTGGGCCTCCATGGGCTGCAGGGGGACAACCTACTCCACCATGGTCATCACCACAGGCTGCAGGGGAATCTTGGCCAGGAGCAGCATTACTCCTCCCCCTCCTTCTTCACTGACCCTGGCATCTGCAGCCATTACTCTCACAAGAAAAGTTCACAACAGGCTGGCAGACACCTCTCAGAATCTCTTCACATCATCCATCTCATCTCCTTTCCACTTCTTGCAGCCAGGCTGGGCTGAGTTGGGCCCCAGTCGGCTGCCTGGCGAGAGGCCAGAGGGTGAGGCCTGCAAGGCCCACAAGACCCACGCCTCCCCCTCTCTGCCCCACTCAGCTGCTTCACATTTTCTCTCTCCTTTTTTTTTTCTGTTTTCCCCTTCTTAAATACATTATCGCAGAGGCTTTATCACCGAACATTCTGCTACCAATTGGCTCAGACTTGGCCTCCAGTGAGTCCGCCCTAGGCCTGGCCGAGTCCACTGAACAAAGGGGAGGAACTTCTAGCAGCTTCTTACATAAGCTACCACCTTAGGTCCCCTTCACTAAATAAAACCAGAACACATGGTTAGGTAGGTTTTCTATAAATCCAAAACAAAAATGATGACCAAGACTGCGCTAAAGATGAAAAATTCTAAATAAATATTTTTAGACTTTTCAACGAATATTATGCATAATTTTAAGAACCTACAAATATGAGGCTAATTCTTCAGTTTTCAAGTGTAACTATTCTAGGTCTGGCTAGGATAGAGTTAATTTTCTTCAGGGGCACCTGCATGATGCTATGTTTTGTATTTGTTAGTAAAATGTTGTTGTGGCTTTTGTTGAGTTGTGCTTGCACAGTATCAAGGCTTTGTCATTTCCCGCTGCCCCCTCAGTGAGTGTGCTAGGGATGCACAAGAGGATGAGAGATGACACAGTCAGGACAGCTGAACCTAGTGACCAAGGGGATATTCTATACCATATGATGTCCTCAGCAATAAAATCTCAGGGAAAGGAGGATGAAGCAGGGACATACGGGGATTGTGGTCTTTGATTTCCCATGATTACAGATGCTGAGGCCCTGCTATCTTGGAGATAGCCAACTATTTGGCCTGACAATGGGAAGTAGTCAATGAATTATTTGTTTTTGTTTTGCTTGGGCACACAGCTTTCTTTCACCTGTTAAATTGTCTTTATCTCAACCCATGAGTTTTCTTGGTTTTGCCTTTCCATTCTTTCCCCCATCCTACTCAAGGAAGTGAAAAAAGGAGCTTGTTGGAGGCCTAGCTGCCAGTTAGTGTCAGCTGACCACAATAAACTAATACATTTTAGTGAAAGAAACTGTAATGACCATATACAGAAATCAAACGTAATTATCATCTCCATTGTGCTCAGGCAGAACTTACCTTCTGGCTTCCCTGACCAGACAAATAATATAAAATTACTTAAAACTAATATAAAACTATATCACTACCTGTTGACAGAGATGATCTGCAATGGCCATGTGTCATGGTTTAGCTACAGTCAGCAATCGAGTACCACACAGCTGCTCAATCACCCTCCCCCTCCCCAGGGGACAGGGGAGAGATTTGGGAAGAAA
>WHYT01016158.1:10967-61576 GCA_009806455.1 Tetrax tetrax
CCCACTAAAAAAAAAAAAAAAAGAAAAGAAAAAGAAAAACAATATTCATCTGCCTAAAGCATTCTTCTTCAACTGTTTCTTATACAGAGTTGGAATACAACTTCTGTTTGTTGATATTGCAGTGTTGGTTGAATTATAATTACAAAGTTTTCTGTAGCAGGCTTGTTGGAACACATGCATGGATAGATATCATAAAGAATTTATACTGAGGTGTTAGAAGTGATTTGAGAATTCCATTAAAAGAAATAACCTTAATCATCCACAATAACATTGTATTAATTATTAATACCGCTGATCAGTAGTCTGAAATTGCTCACATCAAATATTAATCATGGGGGTAGATGAATTCATATTATTTGTGACAGGCATACTATACCTACTTCTCAATATCTTTATAATGTTATTATTTACCTGCAAAAAAAAGAGATGAGAAACATTTCAATAGTTCTTTGTAAAAAGGTGCTCAAAAAGATTAACTTCAGAGATTGTGTTTTACTTACAAAATCTATTTATCAGCTATGAGGCAATATTACAAGAAAGGTAGCAAACTATTGGGAGGACACAAAAAGGTTCTTCTTTTAAAACAGGGATTAATGGTACTCCAGGCATGTGATACATCATGCAAGCTGACAGGTACAACTACCTTTCTGACATTCAACACAGATTTGACACAGATGTTTTCCATTCAGCTGGGGCTGATCCTGTGTTATTTTGTGTGTACGTAGTACTCCTGCTTTATCTGAAAAACTGGAAATTTTCAGCCATCTGGGCCAAATTTTTCTAATCTGGAAGTGTTGTTTTCTAAGTCTGGGAAAGCAGTGCTTACTAGCTTTCATGCGGCTGTCCAAGAAATGCAGAGCAACAGCATGGTACCACCTTGGAGTAACATCTTTCCAAACTCCCATCTGAGTTGTCACTAATGAGGCTGTCATAAGTACCAGGGAATATAAACAGATATTTTGATTGTTCCTTGATTTTTGTGAGAGGAAGGACAGGTGAAGGTATATATCTTGATATCCACATGGCAATTGGTAGATTTTACTCATTCTAATGAAATTTGAAACAATTTTCTGAAGCTGAAACTTAACAAATATGTTAACAATATAAGTCAGTAAATTTTTCTGTGGGTATGTCGTAGTTCAGCCCCAATCAGGACCAGACTACACAGTCTCTCTCTCACTCCCCCCACCCTCCGAGGGAATAGGGGGCCCCAGCGGGCCCTCCGTGGGCCACAGCCGCATTCAGGCATCCACCGCCCCCGGTGTGGGGTCTTTCACAGGCTGCAGGTGGATCTCTGCTCCTCCATGGACCTCTATGGGCTGCAGGGGGACAACCTACTCCACCATGGTCATCACCACAGGCTGCAGGGGAATCTTGGCCAGGAGCAGCATTACTCCTCCCCCTCCTTCTTCACTGACCTTGGCTTCTGCAGCTGTTCCTCTCACAAGAAAAGTTCTTCACAATAGGCTGGCAGACGCCTCTCAGAATCTCTTCACATCATCCATCTCATCTCCTCTCCACTTCTTGCAGTCAGGCTGGGCTGAGTTGGCCCCAGTCGGCCGCCTGGTGGGAGGCCAGAGGGTGAGGCCCGCAAGGTCCACGAGGCCCACGCCTCCCCCTCTGGCACCTGTGCCCCTGCTCAGCTTCTTCACATCTTCTCTTCCCTTCTTTTTTTTTCTGTTTTCCCCTTCTTAAATACGTTATCGCAGAGGTGTTATCACTGAACATTCTGCTACCAATTGGCTCAGCCTTGGCCAGCAGTGGGTCCACCCTAGGCCTGGCTGAGTCCACTGAACAAAGGGGAGCGACTTCTAGCAGTTTCCTATAGAAGCTGCCACCTTAGGCCCCCCTTCACTAAACAAAACCACAACAGGGTATCAAACATATGTCAACATTAATGTTTAAATATACAAATAATATCTGTGTGGCATGCCTGTAATAGCCATTTTAACATATATAATTCTGCCTATAAATTATAAATATGGCATATATTAAATTGGAATTAACCATATGTATTCAGCTCTGAGGAATAACTCTGGTTCTTGTTGATTTGTAGCTTAATTCTACAGAAGATCAATATTGCCATAATATTGTGAGCATAATATAATGGCCACTGAAATGAGTAGGAGCATTTCAATTATTTTCAATGGCTTTTGGAACCTGTAGGAATCCTGCAACTAATATTTCTGTGCTCTATTTGATGATACTACAAATATGTGCAAGTGTTCAAAGGCTTACATTTTCAATTCATGGACCCCCCAAAAAAAAAGGTTAGACTTAGAAGAGCAATTTTTACTGCTAGTACATTTTCCTAATTTTTCAGACATCTAAATGATTCAAGTGGTTTTGTTCAATATAGTGCACACTTAAAAAACTGGAGTAATTGAACACAGATAAAAAGGTAATAACATTGGAATCCACCTATTTTTAAAATTGATAATTTTGGGTTTTTTACTTAACACTACATGAAAACAAAGCAATGAAGATCTAAATTTGTAAAGTTTTTCGTCAACTCTATGATCTCTTTTAAACTGTAAATGTGTCAAGTCTCACTTCAAAAATAAAATGAATACTGTTGACCTAATAAAAGAAAGATCTGTAAGATTTGTGTTTAAGCTGAATTTACAAATGTAAAGAGTATTAATATTGATCACATTTGATTTACAGAATGTTATCAATAACATTATTTTTTTGTGTCTGTATTTTTGTTGTGCTTTAGCCCGAGTCACCACAGTTTCTCACTCACCCTCCTCATCCCCAGTGGGATGGGGGAGAGAATTGGGAAGAAAGGAAAACTCATGGGTTGAGATGAAGACAGTTTACTAAAATAGCAAAGGAAAACTACAATAATAACAGAATATAAGGATATTAAAATATACAAAATGAACAATTTATGTTTTCTCACCACTCAATGTCCCAATGACCAATACAGCCCATGCTGAGCAGTGATCACAGAAACAAAACTGAGCAGCAAGAAAAGGAGTGAAAGGGAGCCAGCAAGGTAGAGAGAACAATGCCAGCAAGTGAGAGAGAGGGAAGGATGCCAGGAAGGCAGATACTCACCCTGGCCAACCCCCACTTATATACTGAGCATTATGTTTATGGCATCGGATACTGTCTTTGGCCAGTTTGGGTCAATTATTCTGTCTGTCTTTCTCTCCACTTCCTCTATCTGCATGTTAGCAAGACTTGGAAAGCCGGACAGAGTCCTTGGTCACATTAGCAACAACTCATATCACCGGTGTGTTTATCAACATTCTTCACATCTAAAACACACCAGGTACTGAGAGGAAAACTAACTCCATCCCTGCTGAAATCAGCACAATTTTTAATAGACTTGTTCCTTGTAACCCTCACTGGATAGGCTATAGCAAAATATGTATACACACATATATTGTAAAAGTAATTTTTTCCACTTTAATTATACTCTTCTTCCAGGAGAGGAAAACAATCCTCAAATTAAAGCAAAATATTAAACCAAATATAAGACAACTTGGAATTTAAGGTGGTCGAGTCACTGAGGCACCTTGCTTTGTGTGACCCCTGCATAGGCTGCTGTGTGGCTTATGCATCAAAGAATGAAAAATGAGGGGCAATGGTTAGGAATTGGAGCAATCAGCCATGTAAAATGGCCTGAACAACTAATCAGAAGTTGAAAGAAATGAAACAGTACCTTCTTATCCCCTTCCACTGTTTTCCTCTGCTTTTGTTTACATGCATGTTCCTAAATAAAGCACATCAGGGGTTGACATGAATAATTCATGAAAGATGATCTGGATACCAATGTATTTGTATTGCAAGTAATTATATAAAAACATGAATGAATTTCTACAGTTGTTATCTCTGTGTTGTGTCTGTATAATCAAATTCCATAATCATAGAAAAACTGGAACAATTATGTAAAACATGCTGAGAAAAATGAATGTAAAAATGAAAAAAAATCTCGGTAGCAACAGAGCATCTGAGGTAGGATTAAAAAAAGTAGCTGTCAAACCACTCACAGGTAACTATTGTAGAGTACTTTAAATGTTTTGTCAACTTTAAGACAGCATTGAAACACAGAAAGTAGAAGCTGAAAATATAACTTTCTAGAACTGCAAGAGCAAAAATTTTCATCTTTAAAGATGTAGGCAGCAATTCAGATTAACACAGAATATGTTTGCTCACTAGAGTTTAGAGTACCACTGCCAACAATAGCAGAAAATGTCTTGTTAGTTCTTCCTTTCATGAGAAATGTCATTTTCATCCCTGTCTGGTCTGGTGAAATTTTGGAACGGTTTCACATTCACAACTGAAGGGAAAAGAAGGTCTCATACAGCCTGGGTCTAAACAGACACTACTCTGTAGCCGCCATGGTCACATCTAAGCACCTGTTCTTTATACTTTTCTATTATGCGTAATGCAGAAGTCTGCCACTAGTGCCTTTGAAGTACATCTGAAGAAGTATTCCAACAGAAAAGCAGAACATTTTCCATATGGTATTGAATCAGTTAGGCTACTTACGCATACCAGAAGTTATTACAGATGGTCTAAAGCTGCACTGAATACAAATTTAGAACAAAAGCTTAATATTTCAATGAAGTATTTTTATGTCAGTTTTATTCAAACACGAAATTTGAAACTGTAGACTTGCAAAATTCTTCAAAGCACATCTTTAAAATGTGTTCTGAAAAGCCTGGAACACTATAAGAACACTATTGGCTCCATGTAATAAGATTTTTTTTACAGATGTTAAAAAATTAAATTGTTTTTAAGTTGGCAAAATGCAGTCCATGAACAAAGTTAGTACTGAGTACCTTGTGAACATCCATACCAAACAAGTTGTCTTTGATAAGACCTTTTGCTTTCTAAGGCAAAAATTTTAAATGAACCTGTCTTAAACCAGTGGTTTTCTCTTATAAGTCCTGGACAATTCTTATCAATGTTAAATTTAAATAAATAGCACAATATAGAGGAAAAGTCGAAGAAGCAATATACTTCTTATGCTAATCTTTGCAATATACCCTAGAGGATTTCAAAATCATCACAGAAGTAATTCTTCAGCGTGCTTGGTATCCTTACTGTTTGAGTCCCTATCCACTGAATATGACTGTAAAAGCTGAAAATCAGCTGTCATAACTGAACACAGCTACCTGATTTCAGCACCTAGTCCCAGGCTGAATGTGGACTTTTGTGGCACTTCAATAGTTGTATTGTTTCTAGGCTGTATTAATTTTATTGCTGTATTAGTCAGCTTCCAGACCTCCTGACTCTTGCAGCTGTACAATTTTCCCAGCTTACTCTGCAACTCATACCAGATGACTAGGCTTCAGTGAGGACAGAGGTTCAAGCAAGTGAAAGGTACTTCAGCTGTGATTTCTTTAAATGTAGTTCAGAGAAGACAAGTCTATGTATATAGAAGTACTAGAAGCTGCAGGCAGAGCTAAGTACCTACTTGTCTGGATTGTTCTCTGAAGAAACGTGCAGACCATTTGTTTATCCATTATAAATGTTATCCCAAAAGAGGAAGAACTTCTGCCAAACTGGAAAAATACTCCTCTACACTCAAGAAGCAGAATACTTTTGATGAAGAATTACTACCAGGTGTAGTGCATTAATAGTGAGTATCCTAAGCATCAGGCTGTAGAAACATTTGTACCTCATCCTTCTGGCCACAAGAAATATTTGTGTGATTTACAGAAACTAGAATAGCTCCAGAAGCTGTAACTGACAGAGATCCTGCATAAATATACTGGATTCTAAGGGCAGAGTATTATTTTCTTAAATCTTGTATTTGAAAAAAAAACCAACAGCAAAACCCATCCAAACAAATCCTGAACAACAGAGAAGATTTAATACCACAAGAGAGTATTCTAACAACTGCACAACCATTAGTTCCTCTTGGCTTTTCTCTCTGTTCATAAATATCCTTTCTAGTGAAGGAAAAATAGCACTTTTTAAACTCAAAAGGTGGGGTTTTTTTTAATAATTAAATATTTTTATACAGTATAATAACAGGAACTTTAATAACAGCAAAGCATTTTGTCTTCATCAGATATTGAAGATATTTGGATTTTTTAAAAAACTTGGTAGTATAATAACAAATCTGTTTTTCCTACATTTTCATCTCTGTGGCTCCAATGGCTAGTGTTACTAGTAGTAAATCTATTTTCCTTACATAACTTGATATCTAAACTTTCTATCCTGGTAACTATATATCCTGTTCACAGCAGATCACCTTCTCTCTCTCCCCTACAGAAGCCACAGGACTGATTACATAATTAATTCATTAATAATTCCTATCTGACTTATTTCATAATTTAATTAATTTTCTGCTAGCTTCATTAATCCATTCTTCAATGGCTTGTCTACTCATCAGATTAATTGCTGGGCTAATTTTAAGTCACTTTACCTACTGGTCTAATTTTGCTCTATTAAAAATATTCTTAATTCATTTCTTAACCATGTAATCTGTGTAATTAACTCCTAAATATTTTCCTCGCTTCCTTGAGTTTAACCCTACCAAAATAAACTTGAAACTCACTGGAATATTTAAAAAAAAATAATTAAAGACCATCTCTTTATAGCTCCAGTCACACTTTGCAGAATTTAGAAAGAGAGAAAAATAGAACATTAAAGAAACCTTGAGGACTCAAGAATCTTTTTCTTTGCCAACAACCGAATGAAAGTCCTGTGATCACGTGGTAGGCTCTGTTCAAACACCCTTCCTATCACTGTCTGACTTGTACTGCCCTGCAGATGTGGCCTGTATGAACTGAAGTCACAAGCCCTGTCCAGGTCTGGGGCTTTAGGTGCACCGCTGCTGATCTAGTTTATCCTCAAGACAGAGGTAGAATCAAGGTTTCATAGTTAAATGCTGAGAGACCTAGTTTATTTTTAAAATCACATAGAGAAAAAAATCCATAATATTCCTACAAGACTGTTTCTGCATTTCAGCAGTGCAGCATTTAGACATCTATCCTTAATATCCACCTACATTTTCTGCAGATTAGGTTAACAACTCCTTGTTTTTTCAGCATTGTCAGTAGGGAAAAAAAATATTATCGTCCTCTTTCTACTGGCATTTTACATGGTATAGTGCTTATCATATCTACACTCAACTGTCTTTTTTTTTTTCTAAGACTAAAGGAACCCAGCAGCTTTTATCTTTCTTCATAGGCAGGCTGTAATTTCTATCTTTTAGCATTCTTTCTTATTTCCTGTGAATTCTTTCCAGCTTGCTATTATAATTCCTAACATTTGTTCTATAAACTTTGTTACTTCAGCCAAGGAGTCCCCAATGCTAAGTAAATTAGAACAAGTCTTTCAGAGTGAAAATTATCCTTTTTGAAAATGCATCCTACTGCTACATTTAGTTTCTGATCCAATATAATCCCCTGAACATACTATACTGCTGCCTAGACATTTATTTCACTTTATTTTTTGGTCCCTTTTTTTTGCATCCTTCATCCATATTTGTGAATGACATATCATTGTAGTTCTTCTTACATTTGCCTTTTCTGAACGATGTCTAACTGGGTTCAAACCATCTTTTCTACTTATTAGCATGATTTTAAATTTTGATTGTATTCTCCAGATTCCTTGCACTCTGCCCCCACAGATTTTACAGCCCTCTTATTCTTTCACAATGAAGTTATTAATGAAAATACTAATGGGACAAAGACAGACCTCTATGGAATGCTATGTTCAGTGAACTCACAGTTTGTTAATGAATAATTAAAAAGCATTCTTTGACTGTAGTTTTTGGATGTACACCTACTACATAAAAATCAAATTTCTTAGTTTTCTAATGAAGCTATTGCACAGCAGCCATCAAAGTTCTAAATGTGTTATATGTACAGCTTTTCTCTTCATCTACCATGGCAGTTATCCTGATCCAAGGAAGAAAACAGACTTATTTACAGGATATGATTTTGACAGGTCCAGGTTATCTGTTTTATACAGTACATTTTTCTTCAGTCTATTTGCAGACTCATTGTATTTAAATGTTGTCCAATACCTTCCCACATATTTTCTTGGCTTGCTCATATTCTCCTCCAAGCTCATTACAGAATTTTTAAAAGAAGGATGGTACAAGTTTTCTTCTCTCAATTCTACCTTCCATGTGTTTGCAAATGATTTACATTAGTGTTTAAAATGTTATTCTGACTGGTTTCTTTAATACTTTGGATCGAAAGCTGCAAAGCCGGCTTGCACTTGTACAGAAACATAGACTCAACAGAATTTAGATTGGAAATGGCCTCCTGAAGTTTTCCTGTCCAAATCCCCATGAAGATGATCAGAGGGCTGGGGCACTTCTCCTGTGAAGAATTGCTGAGAGAGTTGGGGTTGTACAGCCTGGAGAAGAGAAGGCTCCAGGAATATCTGGAGTGATTCCTTATAGTGATATTCCAGTACCTAAAGGGGGCTTCTAAGAAAGATGAGGAGAAACACTTTAGCAGGGCCTGTTGTCATAGGACGAGGAGTAATGGTTTTAAAATAGAAGGAAGCAGATTCAGATTTGGTAGTAGGAAAAAATTGTTTACGGTGAGGGCGGTAGAACACTGGAACAGGTTGCCCAGAGAGGTGGTGGATGCCCCATCCCTGGAAACATTCAAGGCCAGGCTGGATGAGGCTCTGGGCAACTTGATCTAGTTGAAGAGGTCCCTGCTCCTTGCAGGGGGGTTGGACTAGGTGACCCTTAAAGGTCCCTTCCAACCTTAACTATTCTATGATTCTACGATTCTAAGTCACTCGGCTATAAAGATACAGTTCAAGTGTTCTACATGCTTCGGTCCTAAGCACCATGGTATGGGCAACTCTGAGGACTCTGGTAAGGGAGTTCCAAACTCTTTAGATTTCTTCTTGCTTAATTGACTTTTTTTTTTGTCCTAACAACTGATTGCATTATTTGTTGACTTCTAATTTAATAAGTATATAATTAATTATTTTATTAATCCATTTTCAAATTAGCTTGCCAATTGATCTTGATACTTACTGAAGCGTCATCTGTATTGTGCATATTATCATAATCTTTATTCTTGATTTTCATCTCATAGGGAGCTGCTATGAATCTTTTCTTCTGAGTATCCCCTATTTTCAGTGAACCTATTTTATTTTTCCTTTTTCCTTTCACTTTTTTTTTCTGTCCTGCAAATGTAACTTGCAGCTCTTTACTCTTCTCCTGGGTAACATTTGCTAAAATACAGTCCATTGCTATTGTCTTCTCATGCATCCTTTTTCAGTATCAACACACCCTGATTAGTAGTCCTGTATTTCACATCTCTGTGTTGAACAAAAGCATTGTATGGGACTCACTGTCACTGAACAAGATGGACTTCTTTCTTGGTATTGTATGCTCCCAAATAGGATCTTTCAAACAACTTACTCCTTATACTATAAATTTCCAGCCTTGTTTAAGACTGAACCAGATTTTACTGCTCAGGCACTGTCACTGAAAACAAACTATTCTTTTCATTTCAGGTGGCCTTTTTTTGTTATGCTTTTGTTAGACATGAAAATAAACTCAGTAGGACTGCTCTATAGGTGTGGTCACTATAAATAAGGATGACAGAATCTTGATCTGTTGATGACAATAAACACTTTAGCATGCAGATTAGCACTGTAACAACACTTTGATACCTGTTTTAAAGACAAATTTGTCTGCAAAAACTTTTGGATGTTTCTTCTCTGATGTGTCAGGTTATGCCTGGTATGTTAAAATCTCTGTTTCTACTGAGTGCTATCACTTCATATTTACTTACTTGCATTCTACCATCTGTAAGCTTCTGATTTGCCCTGTTTTGTTTTATTCTTTGGTCATTCTTGAGTCACATGTTATCTTTTTCTTCTGTCTTCATATCGTAGTAACACTAAGACATTTTGGAGAGCAACTTGATTTCTAGGTGCTGTGCAATGCAAGATGTAAGTAAGAATTACTGATTTGATCCTTTCTCTTGTGGAATTTGAAAGATCTGCATTCTGCATCATACATTATAACAAATAAATAGACTTTGGAAATGCATCCAGCATGGCAACAAAAAATATTCTTGCATATTTTCAAAGAAGGGTGTCAGACCTCAGGCTCTTTTCCATAGCATTTTTAGATTATTTTGATTTAATTAACTTCAAGAAATCTATGTTCTGCATTCAGTAAACTGATGTCTTATGGAATTTGACATTTATAGTACATAATGTTTTGTATTTTAATATAAAGATAGCCACAAAATAATGAAATTACTTCTCCTTAAAATGTAATTTGTTTTCTACAGTAAGGTAATTATCCATGCTTTGCTTCTAGCCTTGTAATAAAAAATTACATGTGCCTCATTTTCTGTCCTATTAAATGACTAAATGAATGGACAGTTCTCTGATTTTATCAAGCAGAATATATTTCAGCTGCCTTCTGTGGAAAATACTTGAATTCTTTCACTGACTGCCAGGTCTCAAGCTGTCCTTTTCAATCTGTATTTCCATCCTGATCTCATAATGAGTTACAACTTGGGCAGGTATCATGTGCAGCCCATGCATTTGATTTGCAATATCAAAGCTTAATGAGAGATAGATGGGAACGATTCTTTTGTCTCACAGAAATTGCCAGTATTCCTCATGTTCCTCACATACCTTTTTGGGTAGATCATCTGAAATTGTTAGAGAGGAATAAAAAGCAAAGAAAGATCAGAACAGATAAAACAATAGTGGCAAAGGCACTCTACTTGAGTCTGAGAGCATACATTCAGATAATGAATTGCTATGAAATGAAGAGAAAACACAAGCAAAAAAAACTCCAAACAACAACAAAATCCCCCCCAAACTACACACAACCCAAAAGTCAACCGTTCCATCCCCCTTAATTTTTTCAGAATTTCCTATGAAAAGACCAGTTCATTGCAGTTCCATTGGAAGGGACCTAGAACTAGAGGATCCAACTAGTTGGACCATCTAGTCCAACTGCTTGACCACTTCAGAGCTAACCAAAAATTAAAGCGTGTTACTAAGGGTAATGTCCAATTGCCTCTTAAACACTGACAGGCTTGGGGCATCAGCCACCTCTCTAGGAAGCCTGTTCCACTGTTTACTGTGCTCTCAGTAAAGAAATGCTTCCTAATGTCCAGTGTAAACCTCCTCTGGTGCAGCTTTGAATCATTCCCAGGCATCCTACCAGTGGATATAAGAAAGAAGAGATTGGCACCTCCCTCTCCACTTCCCCTCCTCAGGAAGCCATAGAGGGCAATGAGGTTGCTGCTCAGCTTCCTTTTCTCCAAACTAGACAAGCCCAAAGTCCTTAGCTGCTTCTCGTAGGACATTCCTTCCAGCCCTTTCATCAGCTTTGTTGCCCTCCTCTGCATGCATTCACTGGCCTTCAAATCCCTTTTTAAATTGTGGGTCCCAGAACTGCACACAGTACTCAAGGTGAGATGGCACAACGTTGAATACCGCAAGACACTAATCTCTTTTGATCAGCTGGTTATGCTGTGTTGGCTGCACCCCAGGATATGGTTTGCCCTCTTGACAGCCAGGGCACATTGCTGACTACTATTGAGCCTTCTGTTGAGTAGCTGCACCAGATTCCTTTCTGCGAGGCTGATCTCCAGCCACTCCTCTCCTAATTTATACTTGTGCTCAGCGTTACTCCATCCTAGGTGCCGAATCCAGCTTTTGTTCTTGTTAAGTTTCATGCCACTGATGATTGTCCCGTGCTCTGATCTATGTAGATCTCTCTGCAAGGCCTTTTGTCCCAAGAACACTCCCACTCTACCATAATATATGAACGGAGGGACAGTCTTACCCTTACAAAGTTGTAGTCTAAATGAACAAGATAAATAACAAATGAAAGTGTAAGGGAATGTTATCCTCCTTGCATACACATTAGCAACTGATTGATAATGAGAATTCTGCCCGGCTCTCAGTAGAGATACTGGCATTGAGACCAATGAGACATTTTAAACTTACATCTTCTCCATCTCAAAACACAGGCATACATTTGAACAATATCTTATTGTCATATTAGCATTATTAACAAAATACAAATTTGCTGTGTAAAAGAGAATGCTATGAGCTAAACAAAGTGGTTAAGTGGATAACTTTGGAAGATTTGTTTTGGCATTTCATGTCAATAAATTTCAGAAGGGCTTTTCTGAGGGGTTAAAATACCCAGATCTACTATTTTTAATCATCACTTTAAGAAGGGAATTACTAAAATATGGGGCTGTAGTGAAAGTCATTATCTACATGTGAGAATGAGGTCATAATAACATCTCAGAGGAAAGGAGGTTGTTAAGACGTGTATAATGTAGCTCAGGTTGGAGATCTTTGCTGTGTTATGTTCTACTGACTCCCTACTTAACAGATACTTTCAAGGGCTAAAGGAGAAATAGGCAAAATAGGGCCTTGTGTTATCAGTACGCTCCTGCTGTCTGATTTAAAGCTGTCCTGGTTTATGTCCATGTGTCACTACTGTGCCTGTGGAGCAGAATACCCTAAATGGGTATTCGATGGATGCTGTGCTACAATGTGGTTCTCTGACCAGGAGTCAGGTGGTATAAATCAGCATAGCCTGACTGATTTAAAGAATTGTGTAGCATTGGATACAGTATTAAGTGAAATTAAATTACCAAGCCTGAAGGTTAAACCGATTACACCTTAGTACAGACCACATGAGTTGAGTGCATCTAATGAATAGGTATGTGAGCGTTTTTTTCAGGATGGTGTCTGGAAAGGGCTACTTGCAAAGTGACCAGGCAGTGATTTCTGCAGCTGAAAGACAGATACTGGGTAAATGATACAGCATCGTACAAGAAACATACAGCTGTTCAATCTGTGCTACATGACATTAACTCCTTCCTAAGGATGAGACTAGAATTTCTGATGACTTTATATAATTTCAGGGCAGGTTCAAGCGTTACCCTTCAGAATGGCAAGAACCACCATTGCTATTCTTCCTGTGGATTCTTGTATTAAGGACTTGTTTTTTAGGCTGATGGAGAGGTTCATATCATTAGAAATGTACCTGATGTGCATATGTTTTTTTCATATGTGTTAGAGCATAGAGTTTCAGAGCTTACAGGCGGTTAGCAAGCAAGCTATTTCGTAAAGTCTGTTTATTGTCCAAAAGCCTCTCATGACATCGTAGTGCTGCATATTTAGAAGACAATGATACTTTTGCTGAGTTATTGACGTTTACACAAATAAGCTTTTACAACCATCTCTCCTATAAAGAAATAGATTTATTTTTTTTAAAATCGTACGTAATATATAGTAACTCAAACCCAACATTTCTATTATTTGTAAATGGTTGTGGTGGGTTGACCCTGGTTGGATGCCAGGTGCTCACCGAAGCCCCTCTGTCACTCTGCTCCTCAGCTGGACAGGGGATAGAAAATATAACAAAAGGTTTGTGGGTTGAGATAAAGACAGGGAGAGATCATTCACTAATTACCATCACGGGCATCGTTTTAGGGAAAAATTAATTTAATTTATTGTCAGTCAAATCAGAGTAGGATAATGAAAAGTAAAACTAAATCTTGAAACATCTTCCCCACCCATCCCTTCTTCCTGGGCCTAACTTTATTCCTGGTCTTCTCTACCTCCTCCCCACGAGCGGTGTAGGGGGACGGGGAATGAGGGTAGCAGTCAGTTCTTCACACATTCCTACCACTTCTTCCTCCTGAGGGTAAGGACTCCTCACATTCTTCCCCTGCTGCAGCGTGGGGCCCCTCCCATGGGAGACAGTCCTCCATGAACTTCTCCAACGTGAGTCCTTCCCATGGGCTGCAGTTCTTCACAAATTGCGCCAGCATTGGTCCCTTCCATGGGGTGCAGTCCTTCAGGAACAGACTGCTCCAGCATGGGTCCCCCATGGGGTCACAAGCTCTGCCAGCAAAACTTCCCCAGTGTGGGCTCCTCTCTCCACGGGTCCAAAGGTCCTGCCAGGAGCCTACTTCAGTGTGGGCTTCCCATGGAGTCACAGCCTCCTTCAGGCATCTGCTTGCTTCGACGTGGGGTTCCTCCATGGGCTGCAGGTGGATCTCTGCTCTTCCATGGACCTCCATGGGCTGCAGGGGGACAGCCTGCTTCAGCATGGGCTGCACCATGGGCTGCAGGGGAATCTCTGCTGGGAGCAGCATTACTCCTCCCTCTCCTTCTTCACTGACTTTGGCATCTACAAGACTGTTTCTCTCACACAGTCTCACTCTTCTCTCCAGCTGCATTTCTGAAGTTTTCCACCTCCTTCCCTTCTTAAGTATGTTATCCCAGAGGTGTTACCACCATTGTTGATTGGCTGAGCCTTGGACAATGGCACATCCATCTTGGAGCCAGCTGGCATTGGCTCGGTTGGACATAAGGGAAGCTTCTAGCAGCTTCTCAGAGAAGTCACCCCTGTAGTGCCCTTACTATCAAAAGTTTTCCACGCAAACCCAATAAAATCTTCTATTTAGTATCAGCAAACATGTAATAATTTCTTCAAGACATACACTTTCCCAGGTAGTCTTCCTGATTTCTTTAGTCTTCTTTGTGAACTGTAAATATGATGGTTATCAGTGCAGAATGGGCTTTCCGTACAACATCTAAAACTGATATTTGCCCATGCAAGTGGAAACGGCCTGGGAAACAAACTGGCTATACTCTCCAATATGCCTGTCAGACTTTTAGGTGAGCTAAAGAGAAATGTGCTTGATAGACAGTGTAGTGTCTTGACAAGCAGGAATTTTTACTGAATTTACTTCATTGCAAATTAATAAAAAATTCTGATCACTAATTCAGATGTTGAGAAAAAGAAAACATAAAAAGTTAAACATTTAAGTAAACATCTTTCCTTTCCATTCCAAATGGTCAGCTTCAGCCAGACACCTCTCAGTCTCAGCTTCCCTTGTTTTCAGTCACTTCATCCCAGTTCCTTGGGGAGGCACAAGAGATTGGAATCACAGGCTTCTTTCTGCCACTGACTCTTTCTTCTCTTCCTCTACTGATTCATGCATTTTAGCATCTTGGCATCCTTGCCCCAGTGTGGGTCACTTGTAGCTGCTGTCCTCAGGGATATCCCTGCCTGTGGGTCACCTGAGAGCTGGAAGTGGCTGTGACTGACACCTAGCAATTAATGGCCTTCCCCACATGGGTCAACACTGCAGCCCTCTTTGACTTAAACCATGCAATTTATGCCCAATACAATGAAGTTCATCCACTTTATATTTGGAGCCCTTTAACCTGGTTGCCAGAAATCAGAAAGGTTTACTTGGAAAAAGCTAATTATCTAAAGCTGGGTCTATTCTCTAAGATGGTATCTCAGGGTCTCCAGGTTCTCCAGCTCTATTTAAAGAAACACAAATACTACTTGGCTATACACTGTCATTTTTTTCCTGCCTAAATCTTAAAGAGTGTTTTTCTCCTTTTGTTCTCTGAATATTTTCTACATAGTATTATTTTTGAAATTCCATAAACTCTTTATTGCTATATAGTCGTAGAGAAACAACAGTAAAGAATAGAACTGATTTTAGTAGAAAGACTTTAGTTGCATTCAAGAGAACTGCTTTCAATCATATTAGAGTCATAGAAAGCTTGCTTCTCAAGAACATGGCTTGAAAAATATGTTTGTGGAATGGAATATGGAACCTGAACAGATGATGATTAAGAAATCCTCTTTAGACATTTCAATAAAATAATTTCAGTATGTTAAAATTAGGCCAAGTACTCAGACAGTAATTTTGGTGAACATCTATGGCTACAGTCATACGCTAAATCAGATCCAGTTTCTCCTGGAGAAAACGTTTTCATTTAACTCTTTTTAACACAGCATGAGGAAAATATAACGACAGGGTGATATGAGAATCTAAAATGCTATTCATATTAATAACAACACTGTAGTAAATGTAAAACCACCAAATACTGAAAAAGCAAATTTCTGAAGTGTGTATAACATTCTTGTTACATCAGTGAACAAGATCTAATAAATGCACAGATCACATTAATCTGTCTAGATTTATATAAATCTAAAATAATTATCTCAATAATACACTTTCTAATACAAACTGAAAATGTATTCCAAAATTAAAATAAGCATAATATTTATATTATTTTTAAAAGATAATTCTGTTCACACAGTGTTGCACACTACCCAGCTGTAGTGAATAATTGTGTTCCAGGGGTTTTCAGATCCCAAAAGAATAAATATGTATTTTAATCTATTATATACCAGGGCACAAAGTAAATACTAATATCAAAAAGACAAATACTAGTAGAAATGCAAATATATTTTCCCTTGGATATCATAGTTGATCTTATTTAAGATGTAATTCACATTAAAATATAAAGATGCTAATTAATCAAAAGCTTTTTTCTTATGTCCTAATATTAAAAAGTATTTTTTGGCATTTTGTGGATTTATTAATAGTTAATTTTACATCAAAATTTGCCTCCAAGATGTGAGGGGGAAGATCAGAGAACTAGAGGCAAGATGAGAATTTTCTCTCTTTTCTATTAAAACATCTAGAATGACTGTTTGGAAGAATAGCAAATACTTCTGAAATTAAAACAGTTCTTCATAGTCATTTATTTAGTATGTATGTTCTCTTTCCATTTAGTTTTTTAGGCAAATGAAACTATATGTACTATTTCTCTTGCTCACTTTTGCTCTCTCACCCCCATCTCATGCTTCTCCTGCAAATACAAAACCTGAGGAACAGTTGTTTAACAGCAAGATACTATTCGTTTTAATGGGATCAATGCCTGGTGTATTATGCCTTTCCTGGTAGCTATGTTTCAAGGCATAAATAGATCATGTGAGTCCAGTAGATCAACATTGGAAGAGCTTCTCCTTACCTATGAAGAAAAAGATTATATTATCTCCATTATATTTTATCTCTGTAACCTTCCTTGAAGACAATAAACTAGCATTCAGGGCAATGGCAAGGTAGGGTTTGAGCTAGTGGGGAAACATATTGTTCTATTAATCATATAACTGCATGCAGGTGTCTTACCATCTCATGTGCACTTTATGTATTGAAAGAGAAAAAAAGAAGTGATGAAGAAGAGCTCAGAGATTGACAAACTCATGTGCAGCAATAGGAGGTAGCGAGGAAGAAGTAAAATGCTTGCTTACTGGAAATTGCAGTGGGTTAGCCCCAGCTGGCTGGCAAGCATCCACCCAGGTACTCACTCACTCCCACCTCCCTAACAGAATGGGGGAGAAATAGGAAGAACGAGGGTGAGAAAACTCATGGGTCAAGATAAAAGACAGCGAAATCACTTACCAAGTACTGTACTGTTATGGGTAAAACAGACTTGACTTGGGGATTTAACTTAATTCACTACCCATTAGAGTAATTATTTGATTGCTGATTCGAGTGTTGGGAAACAACCAACTAACTAAAAAGGTTACAGTCAGTCCCTTCAGAGAGGCAACAGCGGTGCAGAGGGTCAGGGTCACCAGTTTCTCTCTGCTACTCCTTCCTTTTCACTCTTCCTGTTCTGTGCCAGGGGTCCTCCATGGGGCACAGTTCTTGTGGGGAAGTATTTGCTCCAGTATTGGCTTATACCCAGGCTGTGGTTCCTTCAGGTGGTGCCTGCTCCACTATGGAAGACATCTTTCTCCTCTGATCTCAGTGTTCCCTCTGTTGCATCTCACTCTTATGTTCTGTCCTCCTCCCACCATGGTGTTTTCCTCCATTTCATAAATATATTTTCCCAGAGGCACCACAAGCTTTACTGGTAGGCACAGCTGTGTCCTGTGGTAGGTCCTTTGCAGAGCCAACTGCAACTGGCTGTGTTTGGCACAGGTCAGCCACTGATTTCATTTCACAGAGGACACCCCTGCAGCCCCCACTATTACCAAAGCATTGTCATGAATATCCAATAGAGAAGCCTGTAAAGAACACACAGTTGGAAAGATGTGGTCTTATGATTTGCAAATCAAGAGATTTGACTAGTATTTTCATGCCAAAAAAATCCCCATTCTGTAAATTGAAGTAAAAAATGCTGCCTTTTGTGGCAAATAATGTGTGATGAGTAAAGGAAGGAAATAAAGTTGTATAAAGACTGCTGCATCATCAACAAAAACTTCTAAATGAAAGATGGATGATTCACATAACTAAGATGGAGAAGTAAAATTTATTTTATTTTGCAGAGCATTTACTGTAATGTTAACATGTTCTACCACTTAATATATCTGAGCAGATGAGAGAGGAAGAGTCAGAAAACCAGATTAATTACATTCAAACTGAGAAAGAGACACTAATTATTTCTGTATGGTCAGCCATCTACTCCACTCTGGATCTTTGCCAAAGCATAGAATAATTTGAGATGCATATTTGGAACCAGATAAAGGATTTTGAATATTGCTATTTAATGACTTTCTTAAATCCATTTTTTATAACTGTGACTAGCAGACATCTTTCCACTGCTGTCAGTTACTCATTCTTATAATATTATTTATTACATTGACATTTTAGTGTAATTGCTAAGCAAAATTTAGACATTATTTATATGTAACATACCAACATAATTCCAGGATCTATGTACAAATTTCTATTTATGAACACTTTACAGTGTATTATTTATTTTTCATAGTTAGTCATGCCCGCTTTATGTAAACTTTCTCCTCTCAAATCCCATTTTTGTTGCATCACACTCTGAGTGCAAATCTGAGGATGTGAAATGTGGCTTTCAATCACTTCACCAGGTCCAGAATTCTGACCCTCTCTTCTATCAAAAAGAAGGTTAATAAGGACAGATAGTTTAGGCTTTAGAAAGACTGATTTGAAATGTTATCTCAACAAAAATTCCAATTAAACTGAATATATGGTAGTCTTAAGTTTATTACATCTTTAACTGTGAGTTTGGGGGAAATATGTCAGAAAGAAAGCTTCTAAATAACAAAATATTGACACATCCTCATTTCCCATTGATGCATTTTGATTCTTCCTAGGAGGTTTCATCTCCACAGATCGTTACCTTCAACTATTGTTATCTGCTCAAAGGACTCTATCTCACCAGGAACCATAAGAAAATGATAAATTAAAGTTTGTAGGATCAGTTTGCTTCCTGGATAAAAGCTTGATGAACAAAGGATAGTGCTACAAAGTGAGTATAAGCTAGCATTCACAATATGTGCGTGGGTTGTTGAAGGTAAATGAAGCATTATTCTGAAATTCAATAGCACAGAGGTAGGTCAATGACCTACCATCACATACAGTGTGCAAGGGAGAAAATGGATATTTTTAAATGAAATCATTTGATTAGTGAAGCAGTAACCTGTAGATAAATGGGGTACGAGAAGGCTGTATGAGACTTTCCAATTTGCAAGTATTCTTCATTACAAAACCATCTTGCTACTCAATAATAAAACCAAAATTGTAAGAGCAAAATCTATTTTTCATTTTCATACTACTTGTTCTTTATTTTATTTTAATTTTTGGCATAAGAGTGTAGTGTTTGTGAAATTATGGAGCCAGGTGCATAGTTTTATAGGGTTGAATGTGTAGAACTACAAGGAAACTTCACTACAAAGCTCTGAACAAAAACGTAGAACCTGACCCACTGTGTGGCCTCCCTTCCAATCACCATGCACGTTCACTGCAGTGCAAATCCTAATGTGCACGTCAGGCACAAAAGCAGTACACAGATTTCACTCACTTAACACTTCTTTTGACTGATACTGGTCCAAAACTCAACGAAATCCATGGAAAGAGTTGCACTTACTTCAAGGGACATTTGGTGAACTTCGGAGCTGCTGACTGTTACCTTCCAAGCAAAAAGGCTGTTTGATGCTGATGGTAGCCCAGTGGTTAGGAATGTTTCCTGTGTATCTAAAGAGGAGGTTATCCTCCACAGTGTCCTGGATTGAAATGTATGTGATCAGGCCAGAGAAGGAGTGTGATATAGCTGGAGCGTGTAAGGCATAGAATGTCTTTCTCCCCTTCTGATCTGTGTGTCCTCTGCTTCTCCTCTCACATCAGCCAGAACACATAGAGGTAAAGCACCAGTGGTGATGGATTTCAGTCCAGCTACAAGTGCATTTTACCTCTTCTATGCTTTTTTTTTTAGGCCCTGGGACAATGCCCCTGTTCAAATGTCTGAAGCTTGCCACATTTTATTTGGGGTACCACACAGACTCCATAATTTCTGCGTGCCATACTAAATTCTGTGCAGTCTGGGCACGTGAGAACTGTATTTGCCATTATCACTTTATCTTCCTGAAGCACCTTGTTCTTGTTGCTGTTCAAGACAAGACAGTGCATCAGTCTGGGCTCCTGTGGTCTGTAATTCTGCATGGAATGCTAAATCTTTGCAACCCAGTCCTCAGAAAATTGAGGCCCATACCCCCCAAAAACATGTAGATGTCCCACTGACATTGGTGTTGGGTGAATTTAGGCACTAATACATCTTTGTGGACCAAGCCATAAATTGATATGAACATTTCATATCTCACTGAAATCAGAAAACAGTATCCTAAGAACTTAATTCTAGTAGATGTTTAACAGATATTTCATCCTCCCTGTGACGCCGAATGATAAGGAGAGGAAGCTAATCTTCTACTGAGATTCCACCCTGAAATGCCAGCAGTCTTAAAGCTGGGTTCCTTTTGGTAAGGTACAAGCAATTACTGCAAAATATTATTTACATGCGGTATGTATAATTTCAGTAAATAACACTTAAAGAGTAAATTGTGAGACCAGAAAATATTACAGAAAATTAAATAACTTAAGAAAGTTGATTCAGATAAAATATTTCATTACTGTCTAGGATCTTTCCATTAGGTATTTCCATCCCATGGCTCTCAACTTTGCCCAATTCAGAATCTATTGACAGTGATTTCAGGCTCTTTGCTTCATTTTAAAATTCAGCTTCAGAGGTTCTCTCTACAAGGAGCTTCATAGAGATCTCAATTAGGCTCTCATCTGTACAAGTAATCACTGGAAAAAATAGCTTAACCATTTAAAAAAATGTAGTGAAAACAAAAGGATACAGCTAAAGCGAGAATCTGATTGTTCCCTAAGGGTTAATGGATTTTCAGAACTGGTGAAAGGAGAGAAAAACCAAGCCCTAGTTTCCCCAGTCCTTTAAGTAGGACACTCCCGACTGTGATATGGTAAAATTATTAACCTATTAGAGTCTCACTTAATATGAATACTAATTTTCTAGTTATGCTAATGCTGTTTTAGTAATAAGATTTAAGTTTTGGGTTGGTAGAAAAGTGCCAATTATTTTCTAAGAGACTTAAACAAATGAATTTTGGGGATTATTTTTTCTCTTGCTCAAAATAGCTAAATAAAAAAGTTGAAAGTTTCCGATAAAAGGAAAAAAAATCACACTTACTTTTAAAAATAATCTTGGTTTTAAAAAGAAAATGAATATGTATTATTTATTATCCATTTTAATTTTAAAAATGTATAAGTAATAATTTTTTTTTTCAGTTAACTCTTCTCGACTTCTACAGTATTCCATACTATACACAATAAAGAAAAGGAAGGATATGATTTTATAGAGTCTTTGAGTTACGTGTCGTTGGAAGAGGGGAAATTACTTCCTCATTCCTCTCTCCTGGCCTTTTAACACTTTAAAGTGTTATGCACCTGAGCTCAGAGAGAGCCATTCTGCTGACACTCCTGAAAGCTACAAAAAGGTAGTCTGCACCTTGCCCACTGGCTTCCCAATTCTTATTTAAAGTCTGTAGTAGATAAAGCAAGTAAAAGGTGAGAGTTGGCCCATGAGGTCCATACACAAGCACCACATACAATTTCACTGACAAAATTCTTTCAATATTATGTCCAATATGGTTAGAAAAAAACCCCAGCTGTGTTTAATTACTATTGAAGTTGTAGCCTCAGTATATTTGGAACTGTTCTGTGGTACTGAGGTCAAGTGGTGTAGAGCAGCTGTGTATGTGGTATTAAATTCCTTGATACTAATTCCTACAACGTGCCCGCTGAGAACAGTTCCTGGTTCATGCTGACTCCCAAACCATGCTTGAGATCTTACTTTGCAAGACTGCTAGTTAAGTTGGGTCAAACAGCATCAGGGATCATTCCAGCAGCTTAAGAGTACAGATTAAACTCCAGTGTCTGGAAACATTCCCTGACATAGTTTAATATAAGAGAATAGATATATCCTATTGAGCTTTGTTAAGATATTTCCTTTCCTCTGTTTAATAAACATTATTAGGTGAAGTATTTACTTTTCATATTTCTATTAAGTAGCAAAGTGCCATTGAATTAATAGGATTCTTGCAACATTAATTTTAATGTCATTTTGCATAATAAGAGTATTATGTGGAAAAATATTGTGTAATATTTATCAGAAAGAAGATAATTGAATGTGGCTATATTTTGTGTAATAAGAACATATTTTTCTGATTAATTCTTAAAATTGTAAAATAAAGCTAATGATGTATATAATGATATTTTGCAGTATACCAATGTTATACTGTTGTCCTGTGTAAATATCCATGCTGCAGCACACAAAAAATGATGTCTTTGCAGGTGTAATTTAGGTGACAATAATCACTTTTTGTAAGAAATTACATAGAAGCTTAAGGAGGACATTATCATTGAGTTCAACTGAAAAAGTAGGTTTCTGTACTGATGGTAAGTATCTATGATGCCCGTAACCAGTAGGGAGTTCTTTCAGTTTGTTTTTTTTTTTTTTAATAATCTGCTTAGACACATAAGTGTCCTCCTAGACTGACTCCAGTATTGTACTAAGACTGGGCAATTTGAACAGAAAACCAACTAGAAATAGACTGAAACACAGAACAAAGACCAGTTGTCGTAGCATCACTTGCAGTTTCTTTTGTATTAAGACGGAAAACCACTGAGTAAAAAGGAGGATACAATGATTCAGAGCTCTTGTGGAGGTTAGCCTGGGGGTGATAGCACAGCTCTCCATGGTACAACTTCACAAGGGCATCTCACTGCAATTAGTAGTCTATAACTATGAACATGCAACAGAAAACATGAGAAATAACTATATTCTTTGCAAACATTTGGTAAAGGTTTACTCAGTGTAAGAACTGAAGCTTCAGGTCCTGGTGTATGAAACTGGTACATGCATAAGGATTTGAAACCTGATCCCTGTCTAGATATGTTATTGCTCTTTTTATTTATATGCTAACACTAACACTGAGCACTCAGACTAAGGCCATGTAGTTGAGTAGGAAAGGAAAAGTATAAAAGTTTATTATCTTTGTAAGGAATAAACATTCTCTATTCATGCTGCCATAGCCCTGCTCAATGCCTTTTTGTTAAGAGAATAAACAATCCAACATCTTAGTCTTTCTCTCAGTTTTGTATTATCAATAAACTTATTTTTGGTGGGAAAATATGATGTTTGTAACACAGTAATGGTTAATAATACTATATTCTACATTTACTTGAATTATTACTTCCAGTCTAAAACTAACTTTCTACAGCTATTATGAGCAAGAACTATCTACCTTTTTTTCCTTGATCATGCCCTCTCTATATATTTTTATTTCACGGCGTCTAATTTGGAGTGCCAGAATTAAAAGTGTTCACCTTTAGAAGAGCAGGACTAACCTCTCACATTAAAGGAGCTTGATTTTGACTAAAGTTTAAATCCTTTGTAATAAACTACCCAAACAGAATAGGCCAGCTAGAAAAAAGAATAGTGAACAGATCTTATTACTGGAGAACACTGTGCAAGAATAAGTCCCAGGCTGACATTTACCAAATAACTTCAAGTTATTAATATGGTCAAATATATAGGAATTGATGTATGGACTCAATCTATTGTGAATAGACTGAGATTTTAACAAAAAGTTACTTAAATTGTTGAAAAGTTAACTTGGTCTGAGTTACTTTCCTTTCTTGAGTCTTCTTACGTTAATAAGCAAACCATCTCCTGTTCAGTCTGATTTAACAATTCTGCTCTCTGCATATCTGCAGTGTTGCAGTATCTGTGAGCCCTGGTGATGGACACTGGCATTGACAGTGCTGTTTCCTGCACAGTAAGAGTAAGAAGTGCCCATAAGATACACAGCATTGCAAGTGTGTATGTTGCAATGCCTATGAATGTCTGTTGGCATTGTAATAGCTGCCAGCATGCCTTGTATGAGAAAAAAAAACGTAGGCATTAGAAGTTTTATGCTTTAAAAATTGAATTCTTTTAGTGTACAGATGCCAAAAAGAGGCATCCAGAACAAGAAGAATAAAATGAAGTGTTCATAGAAGAAAATTAATGTAAAATCAATGAACTTTTCACCTGCGCTGCTTTATTCTAGTTTTAACCATTAGATACAAAATCAACCTGATTGGGGCAACCTGCAGCAAAGAAAAATAAAACCTGAGTTTAATCAAGTCAGCCCAAAGACAGGTGACATAATTATGGTTATCAACTTACCATGTTTGTGTTAATACAGCTGTAGATCAGCAATTAGACAGTAAAAGCACTCTTCTTGAGAGAGCTGAGTTTCCCTGGTGCTCAACTTCTTTTCATGCTGAGGTTGTTACTCTTGGGTGCTGTTTCGTGAGAAGTTTAGGTTAGGTTTATTTCTCAAAATCTGCTATATTAAAAAAAAACCCAAAGCATCATAGAACATATGCATATGCAGTATTTTCTTTCTGTGAAGTTTACATATACTTTGGTGAGTACATTTCTTATATATAGCATTTTATTTTCTGAATTTATTAGCTGCCTTCTCATACAGAATTTTCAGTAAAATTTTTAACTTAGTACATGTTTCTTTGTAGCAAATTGCTTGAATTCCTTTTGATCCACAGCTCACAATTGTTGCAATGCTAATGGAGCTGATGAAAATGGGAATACTGTTGCTTTTGGATACAATTCTGGCTGGTTATTACCTGGTACAATACAGAGTGCTCTAAAGGCTGTTGTAATTTGTGCCTGCAAGAGGCCTAGAGGAGCTCTTCTAGCATCTAGAGGACAGTGGAAAGTAGTGCAATTAACATGGCCACTCTGCACAGGAACTCTAGAAGTTTTCGGGGGTTTTTTGTTTGGTTGGGTTTTTTTCTTCACCATATTCCTTTTATTTATCATACTAAGAAGGTCTGATATGTATACTGAGAATATCTAATATATCTGAAGACATCTTTACAAACAGAATACACTGTTCTCAAATGGAAATAACTGAGTGAAAACAAAAAAAAAAAAAGTAAAGTTTGGCAAGACAGAACAAGGAATTCTGCTGGTATTCATGCTTTGGAGAGTCATCTTCTCTACCATACACAGTGATACTGAGCCTGGGAGCTGGAGCATGCATATTTAAATAAATATGTAATGGATAATTAAAATATCCAGATTACAAGTGTTTGTCAATCTTTTAGCAGTTTGTTCTAAAGGTTAATCTATATTGCTCATAAAATGTTACATCCTTTATTCAGTCATTATATCTATAGTTAGATTACATATTTTCTTTGTATTAACCAATACAGCTTACATATTTTCTAGTACAGCATTTTTTAAAAATCAATACTACAAAAGCTTTTACAGACCCTCTGTAAGAATTCTGAAATAAAAGCAAGAGATATTGAACGCAGATTTGGCACTAGTAAATCTTCAAGGAAAAGAACTTTAAGAACAAATTTTAGCTGTGTTTTTATTAAAAAACAACTACCAAGAAAGGATTATTCATTGCATAGCCTTTTGATTTGTTCAGGGTTTTTGGTTTGTTTGGGTTATTTTTTTTTTTTTGCTTCTGTAGGCTGATCAAAACTCTTCCTATTTCTGTGAGGTTTATTAATCATTAGTTGACATTGTTATTTTCCTGTGGCTCTTCTCACTGTGATTAAGTTATTGCTGAAATGGTTATTTGCTGTGGAGTTGTGGAATGCCTTTTACAATTTTTCTGCTGTATAAATAAAAGTGTGACTTACTATGTGGAAAGAAAAAAAAAAATCTCCATCTGGACTAAGTAACTTTAAATATTCTAGAACCATAGAATGGTTTGGGTTGGAAGGGATCTTTTAAGATCATCTAGTTCAACGTCCATACCATGAGCAGGCACACAGAATCATAGCATCATAGAATGGTTAGGGTTGGAAGGGACCTTCAAAGTTTATCTAGTCCAACCCCCCTGCAAGGAGCAAGGACTTCTCCAACTAGATCAGGTTGCCCAGAGGCTCATCCAACCTGGCCATGAACACTTCCAATGATGGGACATCTGCAACTTCTTTGGGCAACCTAATCCAGTGCCTCACCAACCTCACTGTAAAAAAAATTCTTCCTTATATCCAACTTCATGCAGTTATATCTACTGCACACGTGTGCCTATCACACATGTGCGGTATCTTTGGCAGTTGTTGGCCAGCATCCAGAGAAGGCTAGCAATGCCTAATGGTGATTTATTATGGTGATTTATTGCCTTCACAGTCACCCATCTGAAACCCAGCGAGTCTGACAGAAACACAGATTATCAATCCAAACAATCTGTGATCGGTGTTTTTAAGTCCCACTCACTGATCAACTGAAATTTGGCTCTGGAGAGGGGGTGGACAGAAAGGGACACTTAATTTTTCAGTTGCAAAGACACCGTGTACAAATGAGGGGGGGAAAAAAAAAAAAAAAAGAAAAAATAGCAATCCAAAGTCTGTAAAAGTGGGATCATGTTCCACAGAACACCGAAACTGTGAATCATGAAAAGTGACTAATGAGAACTGAAGATGAAAAAAAGAAGTCAATTAAAACCAGAAAAAAAAAAATGAGTAAGGTAATATTTCAAAAAAAGAAAACTGTGGAATTACCCTTGAGGGTATTAACCCAGAATTAGCTGCTGATTTCAACTTGGTGGAGTTGAGGCTGCCTTCATCTGGCTGTGGTAGCATCACCATCCCCTGGGCATGGCTGATCGGGAGAGTGGTGCTGCGTCTGTGCTCCATCCCTCTCTTGGGGCTAGGAAATGATGACAACAGAAGTGATGCTCAAACAGGAAGGAAAGGACGGAGCACAAGAGCAGCATTTCTACCTCCAAGCTGCTTTCTTGGTGTTCAAAGAACATGTAGATCTGGCACCTCAGAACATGGTTTAGTGGGCATGGTGGTGTTATGTTGATGGTTGGACTTGATGATCTTGGAGGTCTCTTCTGACCTTAAAGATTCTATGATTCTACAAATCTACCCTCTTTGAGTTTAAAACCATAACCTCTTATTCTGTCACTACAGGCTCTGGTAAAAAGTCTTTCTCCATCTTTTTTTATAAGCCCCCTTTATAAGCAATAAGATCTCCCCGGAGCCTTCTCTTCAGGCTAAACAATCCCAACTCTCTCAGCCTTTCCTCACAGGAGAGGTGCTCCAGCCCTCTCATAGTTTTCATGGCTCTCCTCAGGACCCACTCCAAGAGGTCTATGACTTCCCTGTACTGAGGACTCAAGAGCTGGACTGCAGGTGGGGTCTTGGAGCAGAGTAGAGGGGCAGAATCACCTCCCTTGACCTCCTGGCCAAGCTTCTTTTGATCCAGCCTCAGATGCAGTTGGCTTTCTTGGCTTGCTGGCTCACGTTCAATTTTTCATCCACCAAGATTAAATTTAAAATTCCTTAACTCAAATATGATGGATGAGAATCTCAACATGAGCCAGCAATGCATGCTTGCAGGGGAACATGCATTTCAGCTCAATTATTTTAAGGCAAGAAGGTTGTAACTTACAGATTTGAAAGAGAACCTTTTTCTGTATCTTTTAGTCATGCTTGTTCTAGGCCAGGCCGACTGAAGAAAAAACATAAAAAAAATCATACATAGATGAGGATTTGCTGCTAAATAAAGATGAAGAAAGGCATGCATCTGTGTAAGCATTTTAATAACTGTAAATTTTCTTATCCATTTTTCTTTCCAGATCCACTGAAAGAATCTGAATCATAGAATCATAGAACGGCTAGAGTTGGAAGGGACCTTCAAAGGTCATCTAGTCCAAACCCCCTGCAAGGAGCAGGGACATCCCTGACTAGATCAGGTTGCTCAGAGCCTCACCCAGCCTGGCCTTGAATGTTTCCAGGGATGAAGCATCCACCACCTCTCTGGGCAACCTGTTCCAGTGCTCTACAACTCTCATTGTAAAAAATTTTTTCCTAATATCCAATCTAAATCTACCTCTCTCTAATTTAAACCCACTAGCCCTTGTCCTATCACAACTGGCCCTACTGAACAGCCTTTCCCCATCTTTCCTGCAGGCCCTCTTGAGGTACTGGAAGACCGCTATCAGGTCTCCCCGGAGCCTCCTCTTCTCCAGGCTGTACAACCCCAACTCTCTCAGCCTGGCCTCATAGGAAAGGGGAAAGGTGCTCCAGCCCTCTGATCATCTTCGTGGCCCTCCTCTGGACCTTCTTCAAATGGTCCATGTACTTCTTATGTTGGGGGCTCCAGAACTGGACACAGTACTCCAGGTGGGATCTCACCAGGGCAGAGTAGAGGGGCAGAATCACCTCCCTCGACCTGCTAGCCACACTCCTCTTGATGCAGCCCAGGATGCAGTTGGCCTTCTGGGCCACAAGAGCACATTGCCGGCTCATGTTGAGCCTCTTGTCCACCAGCACTCCCAAGTCTTTCTCCTCAGGGCTGCTCTCCATCCATTCTCCGCCCAGCCTGTATTTGTGCCTGGGATTGTCACGACCCAGGTGCAGGACCTTGCACTTGGCCTGGTTGAACTTTATGAGGTTGGCACGGGCCCACCTCTCCAGCCTGTACAGGTCCCTCTAGATGGCATCCCTCGCTTCCAGCCTGTCGACGGCACTACACAGCTTGGTGTCATCGGCAAACTTGCTGAGGGTGCATTCTATCCCACTGTCCATATCGCCGACAAAGATGTTGAACAGGGCCGGGCCCAACATGGACCCCTGAGGGACGCCACTGGTGACCAGTCTCCACTTGGACATTGAGCCGTTGACCACCACTCTCTGAGTGCCGCCATCCAGCCAACTCCTTATCCACCGAGTGGTCCATCCATCGAACCCATGCCTCTCTAGTTTAGAGAGAAGGATGTTGTGTGGGACAATGTCAAAAGCTTTGCACAAGTCCAGGTAGATGATATCCGCTGCCCGTCTCTTGTCCACCGATGCTGTCACCCCGTTATAGAAGGCCACCAAATTGGTCAGGCATGATCTGCCCTGAATATGATGTATTCCTCATACAGAGAAAACCTGTTGCACTGAGATTGTGTAACACTGAAATAATGCAATTTTATTGGATATCTTCAGATGTCTGAAACCCTTATAAGACATCACTAATGTATCTCTCAGGTTTTCATTTTTGATTGGTGCTTTCCTCTCATGTGCTTTAACCATGCACTCACATGTATTAATTGCAATGGCATTAGAAGGCTTGATTTTTTTTTCTTTTTTTTTTCCTTATAAGTAGGTACATGTAACATTTCAATGGCTATATCATTGTAACTAATTAGGATACTCATAAGTTAAGACTTACCATGCTTGGATTAATGTAGAAAGACATTTTTCTGTTAAGTGCTGTCAAAAAAAAAGTAGCTTACTGATCATTTTTCCTTGTGGTTGGTACTGGTTGTGTATTCCATTGCAGGTCGAGGTATCCAGCTTCCCCTTCTCCTTCCCATCTCCTTCGGGTCCGCCTTCAGGCACATTCTAACACCTCTGCCTTCGCGTCTCCCTAAAGAACATGCACCAAAGCCCTTATTCGCCTCAGGCGTCTTGCAGTCATCAATGGCTACAACTGTGTTGCTTCTTGACACACATATGCCTTTCAACGCTACCAACCATGGTTTATATACATCAACAGTAACAAAACAAATACTGGCAGTGCTCTCATGTTAAATCAGAAAGCTTTTAAGATTATCTTCTGTTGAAATATCTCCTGGGCTAAATCAGAGGGGTATTTCAGATTCACTCATGTCCCCATAAGCACAGTGCTGCTATGTTATTTCAAATATGAAGTGATACAAAGCCAGCTGCTAATTAGGCTATGTTAATAAATTTCGTCCTTGCTATACAACTGCTAGTGTTAGTACACTATCTCCACAATGAAAAATATTTTAACATTCCAATCAAATCAATTTTTTAAAGTAATCTAAAAACACCTTCCATTACTAGTTCACATTTGCCACATACTGATCTTACAAGATATGTATTTATAGCACTCCTCTGAGAACAATACCACAAAAGCACTCAAGTCAGTACAGCGTCTTTGACTTCGGGCTTTGGAACAAGTTCTAAATGCATTGCTGACAGAGAATTAGGACTAGGGGAAAGAAAAATGTTCTACTTGACTCTAAGACTATTTATCAGGACTCTGTTAAATGTACCACTCAAAATGTTTCACTACAATAGTGAGAAAATGTCACTGTCAAACAATAATGAATTAGGTGTTTAACCTGTTCCATAGCAGAGCTTGCAACTGTGTACATGACGTCAGGCATTCTGATTGCTTGATTTCATTGTGAAACCAGTTTCTTTGAATGTACATAAAAGGATGGCATTTGACTAATATCTGTCCAGGATAAGGCTCTTAACTTGTCATGTAATATTTTGAAAGCAATCAAATAGCAACAAAACAGATGGATATGGAAGTGTGTAGAGAGTCTACACAGAAGAAGTAAAGAAATGTATATTTCTAGTGGAATTGAAAGACTTTCCAATAATTTCATGAAATAGGACCAAATATTCCAAAACATTTTATTTGAACTTTGTTGACATACTTTAAGGGTCTTTGCATTTTTCTTATATAATTACCTATAATATCTCAGAAAAGTAAGATTAAATAATATAATAAAATAATAAAATATAATAAAATAAAGCAAGCAAACAACTAAATAAAATTTTAGTTCTTTCCCATCAGAAATGCTAGAAAAAAAAAGAAGGAAGAAATTTCTAAGAAATACTTTGATTTTGTAGAATAATGGTTTTCTATTAAAATGACTAGCTTTAGCCTGTAGCTGTCTATCTTCGGAAAAGTTATGTAGTACAGAGAGTTATATGCTTTCTAAGGGTATTAAAAATAAAGCATTTCACTTCTATAAGGGAACTGACTTGCTTTTGAATTGTTAAAAACATATGTTTATCTGGCTAAATGTGTCATATTCTATCACCTTCAGACTCATTTGTGGCTAGATCATCTTGCATTGGAACACTTCATGACAACACCTAATTTGACTATTTATAAGTGTTATACAGAGTCAATGTAAAGAAAATACTGCAGTAGATTTCCTATAAGTCTTAGAACAACATATATTATTCGCACTTTATAGCAAGATAGCTAGGTAGATAGTTAGATTTTAAATAAAACAAAATTAACATCTCCCTTAGAGCAGATATAAAATTTTGTCCAGACAGAACAATCAAGTTTTGCATGATAATTTTGCTCTAGATTTTGAAAGGACCATGTTCATATCTTTTGTTTGGAGAAAAAAATCACACTAATATTGTAAGGATTAAATTCTGTAGATTATCCATATCTACAGTGAAATATCTAGACTAGGTTTTGATCCTTGTGTCTTTTACTGGTTAAAAAAATCCTTCTGGCATGCAGCCAGTAGCTATATGAAAATTTTAGATTAAACATAAATGATTATGCAAGAACTTGTCATTTTCCTCCTTTGTTCCATTGAAGACATCTGGCTACAAATCATTAATACAGTTTGCCACCCTAGCAGCCCTGTTGACTCCTTGCCACTTCTTGTTACCTACTGGTGAAGAGCCAGAAACAAAGCACACCATGTTTGAAATCAAATGACTTAATGAACTCATGTCAGATCTGTCCTTTAACTGGTATTTTTAACCTCTGACTTAATAATGGTAATTTCTTGTGTGTCAGTAGACCTCTGCTGATGTCCATTCAGTCAACATACTTCCCACTTTTCTGAACTCACCGGCCTAGCTGCCCTACAGCTCAATGCTTCCATTCCTTCTGCTAGTAATTTACTAAATAGTGGGTAAATTTAAATACTGTTCTCCTCATTTTCAAAGTCTCACACTTGATCCTCCTAGATTATTCAAATAAATTCCATACTGTGAGACACTGATCTCCTTTGGTTTTCTGTAATGACACTGCTGTCAGTCTTAAGGACAGTTTTCTCAGCATGTGGTCTGTCAGAGTTTGAGAAACGGGTGCTTTCCCAGCCTTTGTAGCTTGATCACACAGACAAAGAAGTCTATGGTAGACTAGAAAACTGAACTTATATTTTTAATTGGCTAATAGACTTTTCTATATTTTCTTTAAACCTATTCTTCCCAATAATATTATTTACTGTTCATAATTTTTTACCATATAGGGCAAATGGAGAGCAGGGTTCCACTAAGGTAAGCACTATTCAAAGTTAAAATTAAGGGAGTTCCAGTCCCAAGAGTGTATAATCTAAAAAATGAAACAAATGCAAAGCCATAGAAATATATAAAACATAGCAAAGCCATAAACTGAGTGATATCCTAATACTGTCATATTAGTTCCTCAAGGCATTTGGCTGAGGGGATAGTGAAAGGGAGAAATAAGATGAAAATATTTTTTATGTGGGGAAAAAGAGGAAAGAAAAGAGTGACCATGAAGGGGAGATAAGAATGGAAAAAAAAAGGAAAGGTAGTACAGGAGAGAAGGCAGAGGGAAATAAAGCTAATCTGACAAGCTCATGATAGAGAAGTCTGGAAAGACTGGGAGGTAGCAGTGAATTAAACAAGGGACATAATTTTTCAAGTAAAAACTATAAAATACTGATGTGCTATTGATGGGAACAGGAATGGTCCCATGGTACTCTGAGACTCCTGTGATAATTGTGTTTGGTAATTATCCTGAAGAGTATTCTGCAGTTGTCAGATCAAGTGGACCCACAAGCTCATACTTAAACTAATCATGTGTCAGGGTATTCATGCTATGCCCATACTGAAAAGTACTAGATACATACCACAGCCCTTGGCACCTCAGCAACACAAGTCTCCCTAGTACATATCTTACTCTAACTCATTCTCTAGTTGCACACTTGATGGCCCTAAAATAAAAGTATGTATATAAGAGTAGGTAAGAACACTATGTATGTATGCAGGTGTTAAGGTCCAGCATTGCCACTTGTCCTTCCTTGCCTTTGCACACATGTATGGTCACATCATCTGCTAATGCTCAGAAGAAGACTGGACTATGGATGGCTGCCACAGGGTTTTTCACATTGCTGCAGGATGGGTGAAAGTGACTGAAATGTACTAGGTACACATTAGAACCAAAGGCTTCTTTCTTATCCTTATGTTATTATAGGCCAGGATAACAACTGTGTCAGTCTTTGGTAGTGTCTAGTGCAATCATACACTCAGCAAGACCCAGACTTATCTTCCTGGTATATACACCTTTCTGGGGACATTTATGTTATGTCAGTTCCTTGAGGAAGACAATTTCTTGAGGCCCCTTGATGGTATGTTTCCAGGGAAACAACAGAAAACTTAGATGAGATGCTAAAACCCTGTAATCAACTTCTGCACAGGATTTTAAGACAAAAGAAAGAAGAATGAAGAATTTACTGACGCTAGTATGGGATCAAGTGAAAGGAAGAACATTTTCCTGCTGTTACATTGTAGCCTGTTTTGAGTAGCTAGTAGTTCAAGTAGTTCAAATGCTTGCAGTTCAGGTATTCCTCTGGCAAGTGCACAGGCATTTGTAGTTTACAGAGCAAGTATTTTGTACTATTCTATCCACAGCTTAAATCCAAAAGTTGACCACTGTAGAATGCTCCCAGTGGTGTTTCAATTAGCACTGGATGAGAACTGTCCAGAATACCTACTGTGTAAGGAGGTAGATCACGTCTTTTGTCCTGAGAGGGCTCCCATAAGATACGTAATGAATAGTGCTTTTGGATAAATAGTAAGTCTGGTTGATTGACCTTGGCTGGCCAGGTGCCCACCAAGCTGCTCCATAACTCTCCCTCCTCAACTCCACAGGAGGAAGAAAATAAAACAAAAGACTCATGAGTCGAGATAAGGACAAGGAGACCACTCAGCAATTACCATCATGGCAAAACAGACTCAGCTTGGGGAAATTAATTTAGTTTACTGCTAATCAAATCAGAGCATGATAATGAGAAATAAAAAGAAATCTTAAAACACCTTCCCATTTCCCCTCTCTTCTTCCTGAGCTCAACTTCACTCCAAACTCTTCTACTTCCTCCCCTGAGCAGCACAAGGGGATGGGGAATGGGAGCTGTGCCTCAAGTTCCTGATCCCCAGACATACATGGCTTTTAGTTTTTAATTTTAATTTGAGCTGTGCTTGCTGGCATATATGGAACTAGGCCATGCCAGATCTTTTTGTTGTTTCTTCTTTGTTGCTGCTTCAAAAAGTTCCTGTTGGGAAAACTGTGGTTGTTCTTTTAGTTATTGACCAGGTCATTGGTCTGTCAGTTCCTCTGACACGTTCTTTTGAGAGTGTATACAGACAGGAGAGAGGTAAAGAGAGCTTGTTAACCCAGTAGAGGTGACCCAGCAGCGTGTGACCCAATGTGCATGTTGTGAGGATGATAAGAACTGAAATGGTGGTGGAAAAAGCTGGGAGTGTCAGCAGGGGCAGCTGTGTCTGTTTTGTTCACTAAGGCTCTTTTCCGCTGATTGAGCATGGCTGCCAGGCTTCAGACAGCTTTGTTTCGCCAAAGTCAGTGCCAAGTATTGAAAGGCTGGCATATTATATTATACTACTGAAAGAATATGATTCTGTGAAGTCTGTAAAGGACCTATAATTCTGCTGAATATTCAAAAGTGTAAGGGAAATCTATGTTGAGACCAGTTTGATGATTGTTGTTCCTTCAGCAGCAGAACTAATGCAATCTTGTACTTTATAGATTTTTTTTCTTTATATTTCTACCCCAGCATGTTAATTAAATGTTTCTCCTTCCAAGGATTCCTGTATCTTAGTTTTTCCTCCCATAACACTTTATAAACTCTCACCATAATTTATTCTCAAACTTATTCTTGAATAACAGATTACTCTTAAGCTATCACTGCAGGCTTCTGCTCACTAAAGACACCAATCAGCATCCCTCTACTCCAACCATAACAAAACACTTATTGTGGGCAATTATCTATCATTTTCAGAAATGTCTTAGGATGAGATGACTAAGCCAGATGTGCATATTTCTCTTAAGCGAGGAGCCTGTTTCTCTTTATTGACTATAAAGGGACTCTAGACCACCATCTTAGATTTCAATGTACAATTTCAGATTTCTAAATTTGGTGAGATGAAACCCACTGTGAGTTGATAATGCAGATATTATCTGCTAAATGCCTTTTCTTTCATTAATTTTGTACATCCCATTGTCTCTGGTAGGATCTTTTGGTGCTCTGCAAACCAAGTAGCCATCTCATTTGTTAGACGTTGCTGTGGGCCTGTTTTTGACAGAGCTTATGAGGTGCAGCTTTACCCCTTAGGCACAGGATTTCAGGGGATAACGGAAGTTATCAAGTGTTTCAGTTCAGTCAGATGGCATTTTTGTAGTTTGGAATAATAGCCACAAAAATCTCACTAGATTGCCTTTAACAAAAAAATAAAAAGACCATGGAACAAACATTTCTTAATGGGATATTTGAAATTACAAGTACAGAAATAACACAGTCTGTGGCAGAATGCTGTAAACTATGTGAAAAAGACAAAAAATTCTGTGTATTGCAGATGAATAACGTCTAATGAAGGGACTGTAGGTAACATTTCTATTTGGCTGACTGGATGAATAAGGCAGTAGAAGTCTAGTTGCCAGATATAATTTTACCTGACACTTGTGTTTTGTTACAAAATCACCATTGTGGAGACCAGCTCCCTGTCTGCCAGCCAGATTTTTTTAAAGTTAAATTGAAGTGACTGACTCTGTTGCAGATAGCTATAGGCTGCATTTCTACTTCCTACGAAAGGACTGAGAAGTAGAGCACTACCATGGCAAAGCAGTAGATTGATTACACTGGTGAAGCAGTTACTAGATTTTCATTTGTACTTGGGCTATTCTTTCTCAAGCAAGTTGAAGGAGTTCATCAAATTTCAGCTTCATTTGATACTCTAGTTTATGTAGCTGAAATTGCTGGAATGAGAAACATTTCTTAGCATTTCAATATTTCAATATCAGGTAATTGCTTTTGCCCCACCTGCATTTTTGACCTGGAGATCAAAGAGCAACAGCTTACAGATAACAGCAAGTAACCTGCATCTCCATTAATGTGAAGTGAAGTAAGACGTGCTCACTAGGTCTATTACCATTATTGACACTGAATTCTAATGGACCTACGATCAAATATATGATTTTAATTATAAAATTTCTTTCTAATTTTGGCTCCAAGTGTAATGTGCTCACTTATTAACTCCAGTATTGATCCACAGCCCATTGCAGTAAGAAGTGGAGTATTTTCTCTGGAGTGATATATATCTAGTATCGACTGCCATGGCTCCACTGACTTCCCTGAAGTCAGGATGACTCATTCGGCAGAGGATGTGCCCAATGACTTTCATAGGCACGGAATGAGGGACAGATTCTGCAGCTGACAATAAGCAGGTAGCCTCATATAGACAGCATTAACTGTGAGATCACATGTTGGCGATTCAAAACGCTCCCCGTCTTTTCTCTGGCTGTTCCAGATTTCAGATGCTGTGAACATTCTTTTCATAACCTCCGTACATCAGAACAGGCATGAAAATCTAAATTATGTAAAAATACTGGGCTCTATCCATAAATTCAGAAAAATTCTGTTAGCGAGCAGATGATCTAATCTACAGGAGTTGCTGTGCAATTCAATTTTTCCGTGGAGCTATTCCTTCTGCAATGTATTAAACAATTATAAATTATGATTTTATTATTCCATAGTATATAAATTATAGAAAACCAATAATTCTTAGCATATTATCAATACATATTATAATTGTATTTACTTGACTCACAATTGTTCATTGATTGTTCCTAAGGGTGAACAACTAAGTAATGATAAAGACTTGCTTCACCTCAGCTCCCTAAAACCTCAAAGCTAATTCCTTGTACTAAGACAATCTGGATATAGCACATGTGGTTGCCTGTTGGCATCCTGACAAGAGTGTTGCCCCTCTCCCGACAGGAATCACACACTTCCCAGCTCCTGGAAAGTAATGTGTCTGCATTGAATGAACAGTATGAGTTTTAAATAAAAGATTGGAGATAAATTGTACTTGTTTTTTTTTTAAATACAAAATTAAAAATAAAAGGGGGGGATAAAAGAAAAGCAGTAGATGTAATAAATAATAAAAATAATGTATTTAGTAGAGTTTGCTATTTTAGACAAAGTTCAATTTTGCTTACATATAGGCGGGCTCCTATGGCATAAATACAGCAAATTCATGCTACAGAATTTCCCAAATAGGGAAGATAAGGACTACTGAGGGAGTTATCAAAGCTATTCCATTCATGATACAAAGAAAACAAACAAAGATACAAAGATTTTTTAAAGTGTGGAGATGTTCTCATAGTGTTTGGCAATGTAAGCATCAATAGCACCAGAAAATGTAAAGGGTCAGTATACATTAGAAGCAGAGAGGCTCAAATTAGTAGCTTTGGGAAAAAATATAATCCAAGATGAAGAGGGGAGACACATAGGAACTGTAGTGTCAGGAAAATTCCTGAAGCAGTTGAGGCCTTCAATTTAGGTATAAGTCCAAGGAACAGTGATCTTTAAAGGCAGAAAAATATTACCAGAACATGTTAAAAATTTCATTTCTTTGGGGCTTTGTGTATGTATTGCAATATATACACATAGTGCAATATCTGCATTACTGGTCATATCTCAAGGTACCTAACTGACATAAAATACAGATGGACACAAGAATGTTCAGTCATGGGAATAGTAGCAGTGAGGGACTAGTTTATGAGAAAAGCTAAGTACTATAGCTTGGCTAAGGAGTAGATAGCAGGGAACATGCTAACAAACTGTTACTGTAGGATGCAGTCAAGCAATAGCACAGTCAAATTTTATAGCATAACAAAAAGAGGTGTAAGAAGGAGCAGAAGGATGAAATGATGAAAGGAAAAATTTAAACTGAATAATCAAATAATAACTCTTGACAGAGAGCTTTACTTTCTTTGGGAATGATCTCACAGAAGAAGTAATAGAAGCTTTATAGCTAGGAAAATTTAAATGAAAGTGGACAAAATGTTAGTGTTTATACAATGGAGAACAGTCTGGCAAAGAAACAGATAGAATGACTTAAGAGTTACATAATTCATGTTTATATTCTAAATTACACTGGCATAAATAAGTGACTGTTCTGTGCCAGCCTGCAACATTATATTTATAAAACAAGCTGATCAGAATCTATTCACAGAATCTATTGTTTAAATTAAAGTGGTCTTGTTAAGATTATGATGACTATGTATTACCTTTTGTGTTTTTCTTATCATAAAACAAACTCTAAATTCCTGCAGTGAAAACATGGAAAACCAACACCAAAATTCTCTCTTTTTTTCAGCACAACGACTACCCTTACCTTTCCACTGAGGCATATATTCCCTACATAGGTTTTTGGAGATAGAATATCTGATCTGTGAGAAAAATTAACTCAAGATTTACAAAAATGTTTACTGTAACTATTTAAATTACATTTTCTTCATCACATTTTTCCACAACAGTCAGAGAGCTGTCATGTGCAAGGCATCTGATTGTGAGTCATAAAAAAAGTGCTTTGCAAAATAAAACAGTTTTGGAGGAGGACTAGCTGAACCATCAAATCCACTCCACTTCCAGCAATTGCAAACAACTGTAAAAAAGATGTATCTTTCAGGAAAATGCATAAAATATCTGCTTCAGACTTCCTACTTACCACTCACAACATACTTCCTAAAACTCTATGGTAGTCTTCTGGCCCAGATATGACAAGAAAGTGGTAGGAATGGAGAATGGAGTAGCAGAGCACCATCAGCGTGATGGTGTAACTGAGCTTCCATTAGATTAATCAGAGAGGACAAGTAGGTCCACTTTACAGCTCTAAATTTTCCTTGATAACAAAAATGACAGAAATCCACAGTTAGGACTGGAATGCATTTACTTCAACCAGCAATGCTAATCTCTTTTTCTTGCAGTTCCTTTCATATCTTTTCGTATTTTGTAAAGCTGGAAGGCTGAAATTTTGCAAAGATGGAAAGCTGAAATATCCAAATTCATATAACAGTAGTTCATAAGTACTGCCAGGAACAAAATTAGGTCTCTTGGCTCAGTTTCCAACTACAGTAAATTTGCGTAGTTCCATAGAGACAGCAGAGGTGTAATGGAGTTGCAATAATTTATATCAAGTGAGGATCAACTTCAGGTCCTTCGGTCCCATGCCCCATTCACTAGCACATGTTGCCTCACTTGATGACAGCTCTCCTACTCTCTCCAGTATGTGTAGTCTCTAAGGAAGCATGTAAAAAACATATACTAGTGCTCTCTGTGCTATATTATTTTTTTCACAGACAGAGAACTGCTGTCTTCAGGATGCCAATGCTCATATAACACCAAAATTCACGACAGCAAGTCCCTCCTGCTCCCTCTTCTCTCTCATTTCATTCCTCACTACTTCTTTACTTCAAAGGTAATTTTCTCTTTCTCATCCTAGATATCCGGAATTGTTGCATGGACACAGTGCCAATGACATGTCCTGTGTGTCTGCAGAATTAAGGAGAAAACACCTGGAGCAACTTCTATTTCCTTCAGTATTTTAAAAAGTAGTTGTGGAACTACACGTCAGCCAGGATGGTAGGGGATATCTGCTAACTGACTAAAACCTTCAAAACAGCTATTCCTCTTGAAAACATCTCACTTTCCCCATTATGAATGTTAAAATTTTTGTTAAGTAGGAAAGAAGTTGTTAATTCATTATGAAAAATACTTAGCAACTTGTCTGTGGCTGCTTTTGACTGTTGCTTGAAGAAATAGACAAACTTGCTTTTCTTGCTGCAGGCAATTATGGCACAAGATTCTTAAGCAATGTCTAGGTAGCAAACAAACTTATAAATCATTGTTATTCCACCTTGTAACAACATGAAATCTTTCTGGAGACATTTCTTTTTAAGTCCTAGAGGGTCACTTAATAAGACATAAAAAGATGTACAAAGTCATATTTTCAGAATAAAATGATGCCTTCTTTGGAATAACAGGTCTATAATCATTGAAAAGGAAACACAAATACTACTGTCAAGATGGTAAATTATGATAATTTTTGTGTACTATTGCACAGTGTAAATGTCGTTGCTTGTAAGTTTTCATAAGAGTAAGAATAAAAAATAAAGACAATAGTACAGAAGAGGGTGGACGGAATTATATCTCCCAGCTAATCACTTCTAGAGACATGGCTTGATTTTACTAAAGTTCTTGACATCGAAATACATTGCATACCCCAAGGTATGATCTCTATCAAGCATTTTTATCTTAATAAAATAGAAATATTTCAAATTAAATCTATGACACTCTTCTTCCTTTTTACCATCACAATCTTCCCATTATAGTTATCTGCAGTAAATCCTAAAAGTGAATTGTGCTGCTGTAGAAAAACAATTTATCCAATGATAATGTCCCATCAAGCACAATTGGTTGGCAGCTTTTACGCTATTTTTTTCAAGGACACCAAGTTGTCTTATTCTTGATGTGAATGGCATCCTGCCAGGTACTGTCTGAAAGAGACTAAAAAACTACAAATTGGTGTACTGTTTTCTTTATCTCTGTATTCTGACCTGGTTGGGAAGAGATGTGGAAAGCAGGCACAGCACAAATGAGAGATGTTAGAAGTTAGCATCCGAGTGAGCATGAGATGCAACTCAGCAGAAATCTGATTGGACTGGGTGACACAAGGGATAAGAAAATGGGACATGGAACCATTTAGACTGATTAATTGGGTCTGTAGCCATCAAAGATAATTGCAAAGAGATGACTCTTCCTTGATTTATGTGAAAGAATATGGTAGACTTGGTCACATTTTCCATTGTACAAATAAGCACCCAAAGCCTTAAAAACAATGGTGAAATTGGAGCTAAACTAGGATAAAAATAAAAGAGTTTTGGAGAGTGAGCAAATTTCCAGGACTGTGTTTATCCAAATCACCTTTAAGGCTGATGCTGGTGCTTGAGGAAAGGACAAAACTGAAAATTCTACCAGTTTAAGAACATCAAATTAGAAGGAACTCAATGAGTCGGGTCCAATGATTGCTATCTTACACAGCCATATTATCTACAATTTAAAAAAAAAACCTTAACTTTGATTAGCAAATCAGTGAATGGACATAACCTACACATCTTTTCCAGCACGCTACATCATGCAGGAATATCAATCCCACACAAAAACATAATGGGAGGAATCAAGCATACTGCAAGATCCTTTAAACTTTCCCAGACATTTTCTATTTTTAATGCAAGCTGTCTTCTGCCTAAGTATAGCACAGTAGGGCTGGATTAGAGGGCACAAATCAATCTCTGCCTGAAATGTTAGAAAACTACTTCTGCTAGACAATATGTACCACTTTTCAAGGAGACTAGAGCTGTGTCTTGCTTCCGTTTTAAATGGCTACCGAACATGAAAAGCTAGGCTGTCTAGCCCGAAAACAAGAAAAGTTTATTCTTTCCCTCCTTGTGATATTTATATATATTTTTTTTTATTCCATCAAAATCACTCCACAGAATAATTTATGTTTGCTGTCATGGAGATTTAATGGATTATTCTGTTGTAGACAGTAAAACACCAAGGTTCTGGGATCTGCTGGTAGCTGTGAACCTATGGCAGAAACAGCTCTAATAATTGCACCAATTCGAACAAATAAGTCCCAAATGCATATAAAATATAATCTACTTTGTCATCTTCTGCTTATAAAAAATAACCAGCAATCCAGCTTTGGTAAACATATCTGTACTGTAATAGAACATAATGGTAAAAATACTTGGAATAAATAGTGCATGTTTTCACTAACTGTATTTCTCAAGCTTAGATGCTATTTCTATTGTTCCATAAGCTCAGCTTGCTAGTCTCAGAGTAAAAAAAATTAATTTATACAAAATAATTTGTTTAATTTGAGGACCATTAATTAATAAAGTGATAAACTTTCACATAAATCCTCATATATCTACATGTAAATTTACTCATGTGTATGTATTGTAAAATACTATTACTTTACAAGTTTAAAGTCAGCAGGGAAAATAAATCTAGGATACTGGAATATCTTTAAATAGCAACTTGTTACAAGCACAGTCTGTTAGGGTACGGTTGAGGACATTATATTTCTGTAGTGAACTGAAATTCATTCACCAGAAGGTGCCAGTCTTGGTCCATAAAAAAAAAAAAGAATCTAGTAATTGTGTTTCAGTAAATTTTATTATAAGGATTTCAGTGGAAACTAAAAGCACAGAATTCTGATGTCAAAGGAGGCAGTTAATGAACTCTGAAAGCAGAACACAAAACAAATTTCAGAACAAACATAATACCCTCTAACAAATCTAGGAAAAAGATTAATAATTCTTTACTGATTTTTAAATTGATGTAAAAATAATATCATACCCACAAAGGAAAGGACAGAGGAAATGGTGGCTTGTAAGTTGTACTTTCAGAACGCATTTCTCTCTTTAGCTTATATGCACTTGCTTTCCATTTTTACATTTTTAATTTTTATGTTTTGATTGATGTGAAATAAGTATGGATTATTACAGTTAAGAGGGTTTAGACTGTGAACTGCTGAGTTTGATTTGTTGAAATTGATTCTAGTTCTTGAACATGTCTCTGGAAACATACATCCAACTATTCACAGCAATATGTGTAAAGTGACTTTTTTCCCTAATGTTATAGATTCTCCTTTTATTTTGTATCAGATCAAACAATAAGCCTAAAGCCTGGATGATCGTAATGTGGATCTCTTACACACTGCTTTTATATAGTATATGCAAATACAGCATTTGCAACATTTTCTAATGGTATAGCTTCAAGGGTAATTGTTTGATTTACTGGTAGCTTTCCTGCTTTTGCACGAAAAAAAAAATTCAGCTCCATGCAAAATGAGGAAGCAGTCTGCCTAATGCACAAATCTCTAAGTTGTTCCTTGCACTGCTACTTCAGTATTACTGCTCTGTCACCTTAGTGAAGTGTGTAGTGAAAACACCTAGCTACACAGATAGATGCCTGAAATGTCCTGTGGTTTGGAGTCTGTCACGTAGGCTGTCATAGAGTCTGACAAAGGCTGAGAGTTGCAGCATGGAGTAACAGTTTCATCCTGAATTTATTCCGGTAATTAGACTATCACAGCGACCACATGTCTTTTCCCTGATTAAGAAACAGGAGCACAAGGAGCTGTGAAGAGAAAAATACATTCAGCCTGTTGTCTCAGGAACATTGAATCAACCACGACAAAATGGATGCAGTTCTGTACTTAAGCAGTTAAAGAAATGAGATGCTATGAAAATAGGTGGTAAACATTAAGATTTCCAAACCCCAAATACATATCTGAATGCTCATGAACAGAAGGGATGGAGGTTGGGCTGGAAAACTAGTTTAATTTGAGAACACAGCGATACTGAGAGAAATACATTTTTCCTCAGGCTTTTGTGAAATCAAGTGGTTAAATACTTTTCTGGATAAACATCCTGGGTCAGGTCATTTCACAATTTTGATCTGAAACATCTAAAGAGCAGCAGGTGGCACTTTGCTTTGTTAGTGCTGAACTAATGGCCTCAGCATGGTACTAGGAGACATAAAATGACTGGAGGGGCTCTCTTTCAAATAAGATGTAAAACTGAAGTCCTTGGCAATTAGGTGTCTGAAAGGATCTTAAAAACAGCATAAATAAATTGCTTCTTGTATTTTTGCCTTGATTTCCCACGTAAATGCACAGGTGCGTCTATGTATAAAGTCCTGAGTCTGTTTGTTATTTTACCTCAATAACTTCTGATGAATACCTGCTGGCAATTTTTTGTTAAATTTGGTAGAGCAAGAGAGCAAATCCCCATGCGTTTCATGTTAGTAGGTATCCAGGTAAGGAAGAGAGATTCCATCTACATCTGAACAAAGCCAAAGCACAGGGTAAAACACGTCTCTTGCCGGACACCAGAGAATCAACTTTTTAGGCAAGAATTCTTTCCTACATGGTTGCTCCTGCGTCAATAATGCATATCTTCTCACTGAAGCTTTTCCTCTGGTTGAGGCGGTCATAACAATTCTTGCCTCTGCAGAATCTCTGACATCTAATAAGAAGTGAATTTCAACAACAGCCTTATTAAAATTCACTTACAAAATAAATCAACCAAGAAACACAAATCCATAGGAACCTAAGCTTCATTAATTCCACTTTCAATAGAACTATTTGTTTGCTTAGCATAATTTCCCTGCAGTTTCCCTGCAACCGTACATTAGGTTTTTTTTTTTTTCCCCTACTTCCTAGAGATTTGGTACATTTAATCAAAGTTTATATAGGAATCAAAGTTTATATAGGTCCTGTAAATTCTGCAGAAATAAAGGATCTGCACATTAGTATTTTTGTTTTACTGTTTACAGTTGATTTCAATGGGACGATTCAGGAGGGAAGATGCTACTCATTACCAGAGTAGAGGTGGGATTCATCACTTCAAACTTCGTGCATTTACAGTGGAGACAATCACATCTGAGCTAATTATCTAAACTCCCTTTATAGTTAGAGGAAAGAAAGAGGCACTTCCAAAGTGTGATTCATCTCCTCCCAAGGCTGACATCTAAAACAGGCCAGATGAATCACCCTCTTTATAGAAGTGTTCTTGCTCTCCTCTGATTGTAAAGGGAGTTTGGACAACTGTCTCACATACAGGTCTCTGCTGTTGCAGAAGTCTAGAGGTAGGTGATGTGGCAGAATTTTACACGTTGAATGCTGATCTGAATTACGCCAGTATTACTATGGAGTCCCTAACCTGGAAGTAATGACGTGGAATAACGATTATGGATCTTAAAAAGTACTTAGCTCTCATAGATACTCTTTGAGAGAAGTCTAACTGTAAACATTTGTGCTTAAGCAAACTGCAGTATTTTGTCTTAGAATGATAATTATTTCTCCTACATTAAATGTATGAGCCCTCATAGTATTTCCTGTCTGAAGGAATAATTGTTTAGCTGGGACTTGGGCCTCAAATTTGGGGGAAATGATATGTAGTTTGTTTTTTTTTTTCTCCTTTCACAGCTGGTTTGCTATGATTCATATGACTCCAGCCCATGTGCTTTTAATAGAGCTGGAACTGGGGCACGAGTCTTTGGTGTGCTATGAATTACTCTGATTTTCCCCCTGTATTTTTCCTATAAATAGAAGTTCACTATCTAAAGAAGGGTAGAGACCCCTGTATACACAGTTTCCTATGCATTATTTTCAGTACTTTAAAAAAGTACTAAAAAATATCACTCCCACTGGATCTCGGCGAAATAACCCATTTCAAAGTTCTAAAGTTCCAGTAAAAATTTTAAACCCTTGTCTTCCATTTAACTGGCTAAGTGCCCCTTTCACAGCAGTAAGCAGGCAGATGGCTCTGTTCTCTTTCTGCCACAGCATTAATTTCCTGTTTTTATCTACCATGCTGAAACATTTTTTTTTGCCTTAAAAAGCTTAATTAATGCAGTACATTGAATAAGTCTACTCAGCAGTGCATTTTTTAATTTTGGCTTTGCTTTCAGCGGTTATCTTTGATTTACTCATCTTTTACATATTTAGATTTATTTTTACTTTTGATATCTCTTTTGACTTACAGAACATACCCCAGTAGTACAGAAATTCTAATCCAATGAGGATAATTTGCACAAAATCTCCGAGGATTGTGTAAAAATGTGGAGGGTATAACTGGCACAGGGAGTATCATTCTTGTAATAAAATAACAAGTATTTGAGATAATGTTCACATAGGTCTTCTTTGCTTTTCTTTGACAAATGTAGCTTGGAGAAAGGGATGCAAATGCAGTTAGAACACGCACATCTTGAAATTTTCTGTACCATACAGAAAAACTTCAAGCCGGAATAATGCATCACTGTACTTTTGCTCTCCTACAGCCAATGAAACAGGCATGTTTTACAGCAATCTTCATTTACCCGAATATACAAATCCCTGACTCCCCTTCTTTCAACCTGCCAGATTCTTATAGACTGAATGTGTTGATGTAGGCCGGAAACAAAATATGTATTTTATAAAGAAAGAATAAGAACACTACAATACGGAGCATGATTCTGTAGTATAATATATGTGAGCAGACAGAAAAAGCAGCAGATACATGATCATCTCATTAGGAGACCATCCTTCTAACACCCTGGCTAAACACATTAACCTGAGCATGATTGTGCACAATCCTATTGACAGACGTGTACCTCCTGCATCATTATAATTTCAAGTCATTCCACTGCAAAACAAAACAACTTACACAACCAAAGGGTGGCAATAGAACCTGATACTGCTGTAGCTTTACTTCATTTACTCTCAATGTGGCAGTAAGCACAGAGGATGACACTTTCTTTTACGAGTTTGCACATTTTAACAGTGATGAAGAGGCCAAGGTATGGGTTCCTGTGAGCCTTTAGTGTTATTGTCTGATTGCATACAAATCCAGATTGTGTCACTTGGCTTGCTAGAGGTGTACTCTGTGCTGTGGCAAGCAATCGCATGAGTCATATCCACTGATTAGGACCTAGAGATTTCACAAAGGTGATAGTCTTTGAGGTGGAGGATGTCAGATTTATTGCCTGTACCCAAGACATTGGTACAGAAAAGAGAAGAGACTGAAATTTTCCCAGTCACACATTCATCCTTTCTCACTGTGTATGTCACATTTATTTAATATTTGTAAGTAGCTGCCAAATCCCATAGCTCGACAGAGGTGAGGCTGCTGCTCCTTGTCCCCAGGTCCATCCAGCGGCAAGGCTAAGCATACGTCCCTCACTGGCACATATGCACATAATACATGTATACATATACATACAGCTGGCAGCACACATCAACGTAGACAGAAAATTCATCTCTCACATGAACACTTAGAGGGCTAATGACCTGATCCTCTGTCTGAGCAAGATGGAGATCCGTTACTGGGAAAACAACACATCCATGCACAAGATGGATGCCTCCAGCAGCTGGACTCAGACACCCCTGCCTCATGTGCACATACACACATGCACAAACTGCCTCTACAGCAACCTCCAGACTCCATAGTCTCTCTGGGACCTGCTTGAGACCTCCTGGCCCCTCCAATGGCCAGCCCATAGACTGTCTGGTCTCTCCAAGATTAGGCTTTGATATTCAGCTCCAAAGCTCTTGCCCTACTCACTAGTACTGCTTGATATTCACAGCCCATCACACGTGAAGACATTTGCTGCACTCAGACCCCAAATACACACACACACACACACACACACAGAGAACAGAGTGTACCTCATCCAGGAAAAGAGTTAGAAATGGGCTGCAATGAGATGACAAGACAGACCATGATGACCAGGCACATGGCAAGGCCACATCAGCATGCTGACCAGCAAACTGTTTACAGGCAACTGGCACTTTTTATCTCCTTACCACTCTGTTGTCTCACTCCTTCTCTACCCCATTTTATTTTAATATCTCCCTTTCCCTGCTTTTGGTTTCTCCTTTAAGCATCCCATAGTAAGTCTTGCAGAATTCCAGAAGCCTCTTCCTCTACATCCTATAATGACCTTCATCCCACAGAGCCCATGGGGCTGATGTTCTCTAGGACAGCCCTGGGGAGGCTGGGACAGGGGTTGGTGTCTCTGACTGGGGCACTGTGGCTCCCCACTCCCTTCTGCCTCCTGCCTCTGCACTCCTCTGTGTGTGGGGGTGATGAGCTTTACATACCTTAAGAATATTATTCATCTTTTGTTAAACTCAGGGTCAGATACATCATCTTTAAAACAAATTCAGATAGAAACTATGTTCAGAGCTGCCAGGATAGGATGAATCTATTCTCTTTCTATTTTATTAATGGTCTCTTCTGTTCTTGGTTGATAGAGAAAGGAACAAAGCTCAAGAGCAGCATTTTGAAGTATAAAGGACAACAAAAAATAAGACACTAAGACACTCCAGCCAACCAAAGAAAGGTGCCATAAGTACTTAAGTACTTATATAGGTAGGTGTCACTACTTAAGCAGGTAGGTGTCACTTCTCATTGAGATTCACATGCTTCCAGCAGTGCGAGATCCTTTGCGTGATTACTGTTTTCACCTCACTCACATTTCCCACAAAATCTGAGGTCACATTGCATAAAAAATGTAGGCCTGTGGCACTCTCCACTCAACCTGCACTCTGGCCTTGGAGAGGATTACCCAGACATTTTTTTGGTTCAGGTTTCACAGTTCTGTGCGGAATGTTTGGGATCAAAGGAACATTCCAACAAATTGAGTTAATCAAAGAAAAAAAAGACATTTAGAAATTTCCAAGTACAATCAAAGAGAAGGCAATTAACTTATGCATTAATATCCATGACTACTGTATTTTTTTTTGGAAGTTGTTCTGGATGCTACCACAAGTACTGTATTATAAAATAATCTGAGTCCTTATTCTAGTAGTTGAAAACATTCTAGTAATTAAAAATGAGCAGTGATAGTCTGCTGGCATACATTCTAGGAGAGCTTAGCAGTTATATCTATTTTGATGACATTTACATTTAATTTGAAGAGTAGTTTAGGCTGTCAGAAAACATGCCATAATTACCTTGAAAAATTGCAGTGCTTCTCTAAGATCAGAAGCACTGGTAAGATACCAAGATTCTCACTGCAATGGTGAGTGCTTAAATCATTGCATGTTTTCAAACTTTTAATAGCTGAGGTAAAGTTGTTTGAACATTAAATATTTATATATAGCTGCTTAATGATAGCAGTATAAATTATACTGATATAAAAATACAGATCTTTGAGTGTACAGAAACTTAACATGAGAAATTCATGCCTTGAAGGACATTATGCAGATAGGTATTGGTGGATGGGACTGTACACAAAGCTTTCTGATGTGTGAGCCTGAGGGCACACCAGGTCACACACATACGTATAAAGCACTAAGTTGCTGCCAGAGATTTTCTTTCTGCTGATGTTTCCCTTTTCCCCTGCTGCAAATGCCATGCTCCAGGCTGCATTTCGTTCCAGGAACCACATGAAGAAACAGGAGGTAGGGGCTAAGCAAACGTCCTCATCTATGACTTGACGAGTCTGCAAATCCTGTGAACAGAGCCAGACGTTCAACTACCTCTTCCACTCTGTAAATCCCCCTGTATTTAGAAGTCTATAGTTCTTTTACATGTTTGCTCTGTTAAAATCAACTTAATGCTCAGTGCTGAGAAACTGAGTATACTGATGCCTCAGAGTGCCTTTATGAATGCTGAGCCCCTACTTAACTCTGATTTAATTTATTTAGGTACCTGGAAACCTCTGCAGAAATGACTGTGAATAAACATCGTTTCATTGTAAAATTGCAGTCCTTTTGGAGCACAAAAAGCAACGGCAACCAGCTAATGTTTACACTAATGTGAGCATATTAATTACAGGAGACTCATTCAGTGTTGAAGGCATTATTATTCACACTTCCAAAGTGTTCTTTGACATTTTATAGAGTTTTTAAATTGTTGCATTATAAGTATGTAATACCTATGGGTTTGTGTTTAATTCTACTTGTCTATATCTTATAATATAAAATTAACATTTGGGAATGGGTGAAAAATTTCTCCTGGTAAAAACCAAAGAATGATAGGGCCTAATTCTTTTCTTCTGAGGTAATTTGAACTTCCTTGTTTAGAGCAAATCAGAACTTTGCATGTACAAGGCATATAGGACTGGGCTAAGTAGCACTTAGCAGCAAAATAAGGCACAAAAATTGAGGTCAGTTGCAGTGCTTTTTCTGTCATTGTGTAGGTGAGTGTCTTTACCACTGATTTTCCCATAAGATTTTGTGCATGTAGCTTGGATAATGGGTAAAAGCAATTTTTCTACGTGCCATGTAGCATTCTCTCTAATGTGACTCATCAGTCTACTGTGCAGAGCAATGATAGCTCAACCAGGTTGATATTTTTAAAGCTAATGAGCCACTGATTAGTATCTGAGTGACTGCAGCAACAAGATATGCTCTCTTCCAGTGATATATAGTGATGAATTAATTAATATGATCCCAAATTCCATCTTCAGTGAAATACGTGCCTTTCCTGCTAGCTTCATAACACTGAGAAACTGCTGAATGTGTAGACTGTACATGGAGCTTTAAATGCAATGCTTTATATGTACTTTAAATGCAAAAAGTGAATTAAAAGTATTACAAGGTGAAAACTGCTAAGAGGATTCTATGCGCATGAAATGTGGAAAGACTAGAGAAATATTATATTTCTCTTACAGTATCTCTAAAGAAATAATATATGTCTTTCAACACTAGTGAATGGAGACAATTTCTAATTTCCTCTTCCCTCAGGAACTGCAGCCTTTCAACCATTAGTACCTTGAGCCCTACTGTTAAGTTTTCCTATATCTCACTGGACAAGCCATGTCATACCCTTTTATACTGATCTGTAGAAGGCAGGTCTGGAGAGTGTTACCACGATACAGAATTTAGGTGCATCCCAGCAGTAATAACTGTGCATCATCTATTCCAGGCTGCTTCCTTGCATACACACTATATGACCTGAAAGCTACACAACTTTACCGCTAGTGCGAAGGTCACATTCTGAAGGTGAAAAAGAAGGAAGGCTCTTGCTTTTAAAAGTGTAGGTTTAGATTGTCTTCATATTTTTTTACCTTTTTCCTTCTC
>WHYT01016158.1:61596-93138 GCA_009806455.1 Tetrax tetrax
TCCCTTCCCTTCCCATGATAAAAGTAGAGACACTTTATTCCCAAATTAGTGTTGTATTATCCCCAAATATACAAAATATTGAATGACATATCATACTGTGAAACTAAGTGTATGTAGACAGAGAACAAATCCAAAGTACTCAGGATACTAATAATATAGAAACCTGGTACTGGGAATAATATTTAAAATATTTGGAAGCGGGGGGGGGCACTATAATCTTTACCCTTTGCAATCTTCTGTTTTATTGTTTCTAAGACAGGCAAACCTAGGTTCATAGGTCACAGAAAAAGTATTATATTTCCAGTACGATTCTGAAAAGATTTGTGTTTTTCATAACTCTAAACTAATGCTCATATCATATTATTAATTTGATAAAGCCATTCTTCTTGCACATTGCTCTGAGGATACTGCAAAATTATCACAAAAAACCATTGAACATCATTCATTACTTTTTGAAGGATTTTCTATTTGTTATACGACTTTTCCCAAATTTCTGATTTCCTCTACTTTATTATTTATTTTACTGCAGTACCTTGAAAACTGCATTTACTCTAGCTATGATACTAAAGAATATATTACCATGAACTACTCAGCATTAAGCATCTGATTAAGATGGTTCCATTTTTGTCTCTTCTGATTCTAAGATTAACTGGAACACTATGGATGATTGATTGTGGTATTTTGCAAAGAGAACTTGAGAGCATCCGGATGAAATCGGATGTCCTTTATTCAAAGCCTTTCTGAGCAACAGCAGTATTTTTCTATAGCAAACATAATAAGAAGTTATTTCATCAAAATTCTCTCTCTTGATTTGATTATCAGTTCTAAGGCTGAGTATTTCTTGTTTTACTTCTTGGGTTCTGGTTCTGAAAAATTAGACACAATTCTGAGCTGTTACTAAAGAACTTTCTGATTGTTGTGATTTTAGAGAACAGTTTTTAAAAAGATGACTAATAAAAAACAAAAATAAATTTAATAGATAGTGGAGAATTTCAGTAGTTTAATTTAAAAATTGAGATCTTTAAATCAAATCCCTTGTTCCTAGGAGCACAATTTTTGAATGTTGGGAGATCTTTAAGCTTTTTATTTCACTATGCCCACTATAATATCTGTTAGGAGAAAGAGACCTTAAGCATACATATTTCTATATGTAAAAAATAACTACATCCAAACAAAATTTCAAAGCCAATAAATACTCATATATACCTGAAAGACCACACACACCCTCTTCTTTCAGAAACTTACTAAAAACATTCTGAGTGTTAGGAACAGAGACTGAAAAAGAAGTCTATTTGTACACATTGCATTCAAGAAGGTGAGAAGGAAAAAGTAATTTGGTTCTATGATGTTGTACACTACTGTGACTGAAATAATTCCCCAACCAATGCAGTGTTAAGAATTAGCCATTTTAGGATTATTGTAACAGAGGCTTGATTTTACTCCGTCTCTTCAATGAGAAAAAAAAACCCAAACAATTTCAGTGAATATAAACAGAGTCATTAAATGCCAAGAAGCTAGTTGTTCCTTAATGTGCGTTAATTAAATATTAATCCTATTATTTAGCTCACTGGAAAGCCAGTGAACATATGTTACTTAACCTTCTGCAATATAGTTTAGCTTAATTCCTTCTCTCCTCTCTCTTTTAAGATCAGTCCTTAGGATATTTTTCTTCCATGTAAAATGTTGCACTTCAAATGGGATTATGTTAATTAAATCTACAATGCACAAAACTAAAATTAATAAAACTGCCAGGAAGCCTCCAATAACTTATTTTCTTCTTAGTTCCTCCCCCCTCCCAATATCCCTTTAACGTTTTAATTTTCCCTTTAGTAAGTTCTCCTCTGAATTGTTTCCAAGATCTTTGGCATTTTGTTTACGTGACAAAAATTAGGAAAAAAAAATCCCTATTGCTTGTTACCAAAAGCCTGATCATTAATGTATCTAATTAAGTTGAGCTTAGTATTTTACTGTGCAAATTTATCCCCTGAAGCTTTTTCAGATTCACAACCTCGGTTTACGATTTATTTGAACTAGAGAGCATAGAGGACGTCTCACAAAGGTCAGATATCTGAATGCAATACATAAATAATACGTATCAGTGTTCCTTGGTGTACTGGGTCTGGGTGGGATAGAGTTAACTTTCCTCACAGCAGCCCGCATAGTGCTGTATTTTGCATTTATGACCAAAACGGAGTTGATAACTCACCAGTGTTTTGGCTGTTGCTGAGCAGGGCTCCCACAGCATCAAGGCTTTCTCTTCAACACCCACCCCAAAGGCCAGTGAGAGAGTGGATGGGTGGGGCTCTGGTAGACAGCCATAACACTTGGAAATGAAGAGTTTCCTGAGAAGATAACCCCTGGACTTAACGAAGTCTGACAATTATATGAACTCAATGGATTTACTGTGAAATTGTCTCATGAGTTCTATGCAAAGTCTGCTCCGCGGATATCACCAACCTTTTGTACTGGTCTATGTTAGGGTAGAATTTATACTTCAAAATAAAGTAAATATAAAGTAAAACCAGTGAGTAGCAAACTTCTTGACTTAGGGAGTTGTTAATCTTTGCATGAATTAGAAATAGAAAATATCACTGGAGATTTTAGTAGATGCATTTTCTCAGAACCAATTATTAAAATAAAGGAAGCTTAATTTTGATGACATCATGCTTTAGTAAAAGTGAAGAATTTCACTGACATCAGAATTTCATTTGATTTATACTGAACATGTAAGGACATAGAACTGAATGAGATTAGGTTTATTATCTGAGCAAGTGTCAAGTTAACTTTAAAACAAAAATAGTCTGGATAAATTTGTCTCTAATAGGATTACAAAAAGCATCATTATGGATGTCTGTGCCATAAATTGAAGTACCACATCAGGTTTTGTTTCAGATTTTCAATTTAAAAAAAAAGACAAATTGTATTTATTTTTAAAGGAATGAAGAGACAAATCTAGGTAAACATAATACTGGCGCTTTTTGTACAATTTGATTAAAACATTAACTTTAGCAGTACTGCAAAAAGATTTCTTTTTTTTTTCAAAAGGAGGGATATTTAAATCAGTTCCTTTTCTTTCTGCAACTCCTGAAGCTTTGAAATATCTGCACATTTTGAAAGTGTAATCAAAACATTACAGAGATGGAACTTGCTCTTCTTTTGTTTCTCTATTAGAATATGGGAAGCAATGTTAGCCAAAAGGTGTCCCTCACCATCTGCAGTGGTGAACCAGTGAGTTATTGTCTTAGACACAAGGAAGCAATATATCAGTTATGAGAGACAGCAATATTTGCATAAAACTACTAAAGCACTGTCAGTCTTATTACTTCAAAAACGGACTCCAAAAAAACCCAACAAACCAAAAAATTCTGAAAAACACCCTTACGTGTTTCCAGTTTCTTTTAAAAACAAATCAGCAGCAACTCTATATATCAGAGTAGTATAAATTAGAGATACAATCTAACTATCTTCCATTAAAACAGTCTGTTTACATATTACAAAAATACTGTCATGAATAAAATGCAAGCATTACAAAGAAATGTGAAAGAAATGTGAAAGAAATAATCTTTGAAAAATTCTAATGTTTTTGGTTTATTTAAATACTGAGAACACTTTATATGGGGGAGAGGATTATTTATTTTTCAGTAGACTGACCGTTAATATGTGGTAATTCAAAAGGCAGAGAACAGTGCTGTGGAGCGTGACTGCAGTGCCTGCAGTTGTTAACTACCAAGATTTTACAGGCAGACAAAACATTATTTCAGCAGCCTTTGTGCTACTTTGCACCTTCTCATGCCTTGGGGCAGTGCAGGCAGGAAGACAGATGGATAAGTTTTCCTGACCAGTGTTTGATGTATTCAACTCTCCTAAAAGACGAAGATATCAACCTACAACCAGTATAAATCACTGGGTAAACATTTTGGTATGCTTAGGAACATTAAACTGAAAAAAAAAACTTCTAGCCTTTTCCTCTGATTTTGCAGGCATTACCACAGATATATAGAGAAACTACAAACTGATAGTTGGCTAGAGCATTTTGTCCTGTTGCCTTTGGGCTAGAAGTGTTTCTATATTTTTTACATGCAGCTAAGTACCTTTCTGCAGCAATTTTGAACTAATATGTGAGTACCACCCACTAGAACAAGGCGTTATTATTAACTGTTTTTTTTCACAAGGTTTGAGACAAAACAGAAAAATCTTGACGAAATGTGGAAGAGACTAGGAATGTGAAAATTACTAGTCTGATGTCTAAGCAGGTCTAAACTCATGTTTCAGTCTCTGTCCTCCCATCAGTATTTTTAAAACCCCCACAAAACTTAATTTAACTGACTGTGTTTTTTCCTACACTCAGTGAGTCAGCAGTTGTATCACTTTATGTCAGTACTTGATCCTTTGTTTACACTCTGCTTTCTAAAGAACTGAATCTGAAACTTTACATTCTGCCACCACCATAATGAGTTTATTTACCGTTCTCCATCCCTGAACACTGAGCAACTGCAATTTTAATTTCAAGCTCTAGTTGCATTTTACTTTTCAAAAATCTTAAAACAAGTAATCTTGAAAGAGTGGCATATTTTAATATTCCTTACTTATGTTGAAAATGTGCTTCACCAAATTTTTGTTTGTTGAGGTATTTCCTAATTTGGTGTAGCAGGAAGATGGTGAGCTATGCTGCAAAATGCCAGTCACAAACAATTCTTTTGTTCATTCCTTTTTTTTCCCCTTTCTTCTGGTTTTCTTTTGCATAGGCTGTCCTCCACTGGGTACAACATAAATAAGCAACATTATTTCAGTGATAGCCTATATCAGCTTTCATGGAAAGACAAGATATACATATAAAACTTATTTTTAAGTTTAATTTTTGCACTTTCTGGGTGTTAAAAGGTACCTGAGCCTATGACCCATACCAAACTTGCAAGGGTACACTTGAGTTTTGGGAAAGCCAGTGGATCTTAAACATGAAAAAGTGTTCTGTAAAACAGGACAGCTCGCTAGCTCACTTGTAAAGTAACTCTGATACTACATTTCTTTACTAGGTGGTGTAATAATAAAAGAATATCTACAGCGAAATTTATGAGCTCAGGAAAGTAAGATTTATTTTAAAAATACTATTATTTATTATTGGAAGCATTTGAAACAATACAGTAACTTTCTGTCAGAATAGGATTTTTTTCCTGAATACATTTTAAGAAAGATAATCACAAATACAAAAAGAAAGAAACACGTAGAAGAGTCAAGAAAGCTATGGCTAAATGGTTTTATCTCTATTCTAAGAATTTAATAGGGATATTTTCTTAATATGATATCTCATGTGCATCACAGTTAAAACTTACATTTACAAATTGAATAAATGTAATTTTCTATGTCCTGAAAAAATACGATAATTTCACTACATATCATATTTAGCTTAAAAAAGTGAGGGTAATATTTAAAAGAAATAAATGAATAATCTTTACTTTGCAAATTAATTCTTTGAAATCTTTTTCATATAGCATACCAATTCATGCTGTGAATTGCTCCATTGAAAAAACAGTGCTAATTATACTTGTTTTTAACTGCTTGGAGCAAACACCAAGAGTTAACAACATAAAAAGCTGTAAACATCTAGCACTATTTTTATCCTATGTATTAACTGCCAGAGGGAGGATAATATATTCTGCAAACGACCTTATTGCGATCCAGCCTCCAGAATTTGGCTTTTATTAACAAAAATACAGCTTTATGTTATATAAGAATATATATTTTGGGTTTGTTTGGTTGATTTTTTTTTTAATCTTGTCCTTTGCCAAAAAGAACAAGGCCAACTAACTAGTTAGCATCTTAAGGTTCTAGTCAGCTGAATAGCAATATTTTTATAATGAAGTGGTCCACTTGAAAAATAAATTTTAAAAAGCTCAAAATCTGCCAAAACAATGCTGTAACCAAATTTGTTGTTACACTTAAGTCTTTACAGAACCCAAGGCATAGTTTCTGTTAAGAAAGACGTGAAAATTCATCTTTGGGAAAATGGAAAAATTATGTGGTAGTGCATGTATATTTTTAAGGTATTTCTATTTTCTATAATAGTTCTCAGAAAACATACCCACATTTTGAGGGTACAGAGATCAGGTGGCAAAATGACCTGTCAGAATTTACACAGTATTTGTTTACAGAACACGTAGTTCTGAGTTCAAATGACATCAATATCCTATTAACTTATGTCCCGAAGCACAATGAACTAAAATGTAGATTCAAATAACAATCATTAATCTGCCACATATTTTGTCACTAGAAAAAAATTCTTGTTACTATTTTTTTTGTCTACTATTGTGTAATAATCAGAAAAAAAATGTGACGTTTCTATTTTTTTTTAATATGTCAAACTGATAAAACTTTCAATTTTATAAGCAAAGTAAGCACATTGAAGTGAAATTGATCTTTTAAAGCAAATCTTTAATGCCTTTCCTCCCTAGTTGTTTTATATTTTCAGCAAGAAGGCAAAAAAAGAAATACAAGATGAATGAACAAATAGACCATAAATGACAAATTGGTCTCTGCTGTAACAAATCACAAACTGTCCTGTACAGAATCACCACTTATTTCCAGAGTACCTAATCCCAAATAGAATACATTAGACAGCTTCGCATTGTAATGGAAGCACTATTTTTTCCCTTCCTGGAATTTCAGCCTTTTCTACTGCATTCTTTTGCAAGTTTTAAAGAGGAGACCTTTGATTTAATACTTTGAAACAACAGAATACATAAAATAAAAAGTTCTGGCAAAACTGAACAAGTCAGACTTGAAAGACATAAATTCGTCCTCAGTCCCCCTATTTTTTTTTGCTAGTTATTGCAGCATATAGAGTTTGTGAACTGGAATTTCAGCACATGATTAAAGTCCATATAAGTTTCAAACCATTAATACCCAGGGAGTGTCTCTAGAGAGTAAAAAATCTCATGAAAGTGGTTGGGATAAAAGTTGCAAACTGACAAAAGTATCAATATCTGTGGTACAATCAGGGAGTGTCTCAAGGATTTAATATAAATCATACAAATGTCATCAAAATTAAAGACACACATAAGCCATTTCAACCAGAAAGAATGTATCAAAAACATCAAATTACACCTACATTATTGCAGATGCACAAGAAGCAGGAAATAATTTTAGGGCATCTATATGAAGCAGGTATAACCAACACTGTTGAGGGTATTTTAAGAAAATTAAAGGATTAGGCTGTTACTGAAAAGTGAAGCATACTTAGAAAGGGACAAAATTGTATGCACACTGTTTAGATACCTTGAAGGATCTGCCTTTCATCAAGGGTTACATGCAGGCATAGCTGACATTGTATAATTGGAAAGTATTAAACACAAAAGACAACTCATGTTGGTCTGAAAGTCTCAGAGTCACAGATGACTAGGGGATGGAAAGATATTTCAGGGAAATAAGCAATCAGCACACACTTGCCATATCCTGGGCCTTTCTCAAGCACCTTCTGTTGTCCTATTGAAAACAGGCTTTGGGACAGCCAGACCACTGGTCTGGCATGATCATTCTAATCTTCTCAAAGTATGATATTCTTCAAACTCTTACAGACTCCAGGCAATAATTGCTACTTGTATACAGTAAAAAAAAATATTCTGTACAGAAGAGATTTTTTCTGTACTAAGACAAAACAAAACAAAAAAAAGCACACACTTACACTGCTGTGATATCTTTCTACGCTATTTGAGTTGACTGTAGCTTTTAGCTAATATTCTGCACTGTGTTCTTTCCTCCGACATTATTAATGAATTTGCTGCTTTCCCAATGATCAAAATATACACTTGCATTTGAAATCACAATCTGGCATTTTCTATGTTGAGAAGTGTATTTCTGCTCTCAGAAATACATTAATATCTTAGAGCTTAACTATCTAAACATTAATTCCAATACTTGAGCCATCCTAGCCAATAGGGATGAAATTCAGATTGCTTCACACGATAGCTGGCTACTACCTGCAATAGTTGGAAATTGCACTGTGAAAATAGCTGTGTCTCACTGAACAGCACCAAAAGCAGATTGGAAAGATTTGAGCATACATACATAGTGGCCTAAATATTGCCTTTCCGTTTCCCTGCATACTCTGGACAGAATTGTTCCTTTTACAGTAGTTACAGATTTCTCTCAACTTTACTATACCAGGCAAGTTAAAACATGGATTTAGGCTGCTGTAACCCTTCATGAAGGAAACATTTGTACATAGGAACAGCACCAGGATTGAGGAACCTGTTCACCTTTGAACATGCAGTTCTATCCTCTAAGGGAAATGGCTTTGACCCCAGGATTTGTTCCAACTATGTCCAGGTCTTTATCATTGTATTTTAACTAACCTTGGCATTTGGCAGTTTGTTGGCAGGCCTTGTTTGACTTTTTCAGTTAATATTTATGTCCAAATGACTACTTGTCACATGATTTTACTTCTCCAAAGAGTTTTAAATGGTTTGAATTGTCTACTTACCAAGATCAGCTAAACAAGAATACATCATAGAATCATAGAATGGTTAGAGTTGGAAGGGACCTTCAAAGGTCATTTAGTCCAACCCCCCTGCAAGAAGCAGGGACATCTCCAACCAGATCAGGTTGCTCAGAGTCCCATCCAACCTGGCTTTAAATGTTTCCAGGGATGGGGCATCCACCACATCTCTGGGCAACCTGTTCCAGTGCTCCACCACGCTCACTGTAAAAAAAATCTTCCTTATGTCTAGTCTAACTCTACCCTCTTTTAGTTTAAAACAATTACCCCTTGATCTATCACAACAGGCTCTGCTAAAGAGTTTCTCCCCATCTTTCTCATAAGTGTCCTTTGGGTATTGGAAGGCTGCTTTAAGGTCTCCCTGGAGCCTTCTCTTCTCTAAAAAAAAAATTTCCTAATATCTAATCTAAATCTACCTCCCTCTATTTTGAAACCATTTACCCCTTGTCCTGTCACAACAGGCCCTACTGAAGAGTTTTTCCCCATCTTTCCTGTAGGCACCCTTTAGGTATCAGAAGGCCACTATAAGCTCTCCCTGGAGCCTTCTCTCTCCAGGCTGAACAGCCCCAACTCTCTCAGCCTGTTCTCATAGAAGAGGTGCTCCAGCCCTCTTATCATCTTTGTGGCCCTCCTCTGAACTCTTGGAATATTCAATCCCATTATAGCCTACAGAGAAGTAGTCAGTACAAGCAATGGGACTTTGAGAATGATTCTTCTCATTCTAAAGTAGAGGACTCAGCAATGGGTCAGATTACTAACTTCCTGAATGCTCTAACCAACGGATGGTCAAAAATAGGGAAAGCTACAATAAACGATTTCAGTTGAAATTAGGTATCAAATCATAAGAAGAACATTGGCTTCCATAAGAAGAGTGGACATGGGCTCTGGAGGTGCCCTCACTTCATCTTGTACAGTGCTGAGCAGCCCAGATGCAATTGCTGCTCAGGACTCTCAATACAAATTACAGCTACACTTAGTTCAGTCTTTGATGTGTTGTGCAAGTTCATACAGGAATTCAGCCCTGGAACACAGGCTTGCCAACTGGCTTAATCACGGGAGAGTTTTTGCGTATTATTAAACCTAGACTACATAGCTTTATAAAAAGAGGTTTAGTCATGGCATCTAAGTCAGTTTTCTTCTCAAAATAGGCTGTCTTTCTGCTGAGAATTGTCTGGGAGACTTATATTCTAAGTAAGCACCTTAACTGAGTGACTGAAACTAAGGAGACTAAATTCCTCCTTTGACCTATGCCCATTACCAGTGTTTATAGAACAAATTTCAGACTTTAGGACTATTACACAGTTATTACATACATGTCAGTTCCCAAATATATTCTTCTTATTAGTTTTTAAAAGTGTACAGTTTATCGTTGAGCATATCCAGGATTTCAGCTTTATTTTGAAGTTGCCACTTCTTAAAAAATATAACAGAAATTTGCTCTGGAAAAAAACCAAAAAGTTTTAGGGACTGTAATAAATTGATAAAGAAAACAGACTTAAAACTTCCTGTTACCTCTGATCAGATTGTTGGCATAAATACTGTACGTTTTCAAATGAAAAAAGAAACAAATACGAGAGCTTATATTTTATCCCACAAAGTCAAGAGGAATTTTATTTCAGTCTCATAGCCACATAAGAATATTAAAAGTCTAATGAAAGCAAAGAGAATAATCTTTAGGATAAGGAAAGAAGAAAAATGATGTGAAGAGTTTATTTTAGCAAAATGGAAGTATAGAAAAATCACATGTGCAAACCAACTAATTGAGTTTATATAAAGAGAGGAACAGATTAAGATTTAAATCTTATCAGCTATGAAACTTCATGAACAATGCTAAATTTTCTGAGACCTTGAAAATAATTTAGGCAATAATTTAAGAGGCATCAAGCCATGGCTGAACTTTTTTTTTAAGGAATTATACTTCTGTTTTGAGATTGCCAAAGGTTTTGTCAAATTCAGTTAATCACCAAATTAAACAGAACTCAGATTCAAATTAGAAGGTTCCCTGGGAGTATCTCTAAATCACAATTCCACTTTCAAGACAAACACTGTAAGTTTTGTATCCCCCTAATTTCCTGTGCATATTAAATTACTTACATAAGTTTGGCCTGTGATAGCAAAGCTATCATATTGCCTTTGCTTAAAAAAATCAAAGAATAGAATAAAAAGGGTTTGTCATGATTACCTTAATTAAAACAATGTTTCCTTTTGTGCCATTGTCCATGTACCTGTTTTTCTGTAGTAATTATTAGTCTTGCTCTTCATTACTGATAAGATATAAGTAATGGCCATATATATTTAAAATCTTGTCTCATCTAAATGAATAGCATGGTTAAACAATCTTTTTCAAATATAGTTTCAATTTTTTAAGTAAAGCTAATAGCTTTTGTGTCATATAGGTTTTATAGTCACATATAAAACCAGAAATTATGTACTTTGAAAAATGAAAGCAGGAATTAAGTAAAAGAAACCTTTTCTTTACTGTACTGAGGAACAGAAATACCTGAATACATTTCATTTTATCTGGAATACATCAGAATTTTTAGGTGAAATAAGTTATTATAATTGAATGAGTTTTCAAATAATTTAAATATCATTTAATGTAGCAATGCTGGCAAACCTTTGGGAATATCTTCAAAGCTAAATCTGCATTCACATTTTCCTAGGGGCAAGGGGGAATAATAATCTAGAATATTAATGAAATAGAGTCCAATTTACTAGAAATCCAAGAAAAAGGACTATCAATTTGTGATTAACAGAGTAAGCATTTTTTCTCCATTTCAGAAGTGTTCTGTCCCTCATCTGCCTTTCTTCCTATGGATATTAAGCTACATCCTATCTTTGCAAGAAAGATAGAAAATATCTTCTATGAGAAGTAAGTATCACTCTTTAGTTTTAAAACTGCTCAGGCATGGCAAGAAGAGTTTTTCAGTGCTGTATGTAGAAGGCACTGTGATTTGTACTTCTCTGCAAGAGCCCTACCTCATTTTATATGTTATGGAAGTGACAAATGAAAAAGCTGATCTATCTATATACTTTTTTTTCCTCGCATTACTATTTGTGTTTTGGCAGCAGGTACTAAAAATAATTTAATCCTTGAATAGAATGAAAGCATCCACTGAGAATCCTTGCTCATTCACTTGATAAATCTGCCTTTTGACTGGAATATAACTGAAAATCTATATGCAGATCAAAGGCAGTTTGTGATCAAAGGAAAGATAATCTCAAATCACACTTATGGTCATCAACATATGAGGGATCACAAAAAAACCCTCTCTGTATTTACTGCTTTAACTGTATCTACTTTAACTTTGACAAATTGATTCTTTCTTTTTGTCTTTTATGGATTTAACAGTTTTGAGGTGAATTCCTTATATTTGACTCTCATCTGAAATTGTGTGCTGTTAGAAGAATGTCTCCCAGATAACTGTAGAGTGCCCTCTATTCTGCAGTGCATGAGTCACATAAGTTGAGACAAAATTTCAGAAAAGTTTCTTTATGAATTAAAAATTTATCAAAAAAAAGGGTAGCAATTCTCAGCACTTATTTTATACTTGGTATATACTTGGAATCAAGAAAATAAAAGAAAATATCTCATAGACAAAGATATAAATTCAGATGAAAGTTAGCAAAAAGTAATCTACTTGGAAAATATCTCTAGAAAATTAAATCTCCATGTATAAGAACAATTGCAATCCTGGTTTTCAGTGGCTCCCTTATCTAATAACTAAATAGATAATTAACCTTTCTCTCTTTGAGGTGCAAGCTGAGTCTTTTGTGACATTGCTCATCTCCTCTCACTTATTTTTTTCACAAAACTTGTAAGAACACTTGTCTTTTAACTTGTACCTCCGGATCACATTTTGCAAGACTACCAAAATGCAAAAGTTACTAGGAGCACATTCACAAATATGTAAATACAGATGATGATGGTATAAACCATTATTAATGAAACTGGCTAAAAACATTGAAATAGACTTGTAGAAGTAGATTGGCTACAGTGAGTAAGGAGGCTGGAGTTCCCACACCAAAACATATGTGTTATCTGTTCTCAGTCATGCCTGACACACACCAGCAGAGTGTGCAGCATGTCTCTACAGCAATCCTTACCATCAAGAACGCTCTTAAAACACTGTGTTGTAGCATTTGGTAGCACTGTCTTGTAGCATAGCAGGGCACAAGCAATCCAGGAGGCTCCTGGAATGTGTGGATGACTACTTCCTCCTATAAATGACAGAGGAGCCAATGAGGAGGAGTGCTATTCTGAACCTTGTTCTCACCAACAGGGAGGAGATGGTGGGGAATGTGGAGCTCAAGGGCAGCCTTGGCTGCAGTGACCATGAGATGGTGGAGTTCAAGGTCCTTAGGGCAGCGAGAAGGGAGTGCAGCAAGCTCTCTACCCTGGACGTTCGGAGAGCAGACTTTGGCCTCTTCAAGGACCTGCTGGGTAAAGCGCTGTGAGATAAAGCCCTGGAAGGAAGAGGGCCCAGGAAAGTTGGTTGATATTCAAGGATCACTTCCTCCAAGCGCAGGAGCAATGCATTCTAACAAAGAGGAAGTCAGGCAAAAATTCCAGGAGGCCTGCATGGATGAATAAGGAGCTCCTGGACCAACTGAAAAGCAATAAAGAAGCTTACAGAGGATGGAAGCAAGGACAGGTAGCTTGGGAAGATTACAGAGAGATTGTCCGAGTGGCCAGGGATTAGTTAAGAAAGGCTAAAGCCCTGACAGAATAAAAGGTACATCAAGGGCAACAAGAAAGCTTCTTTAGGTATGTCGGGGATAAAAGGAAGACTAGGAAAACTGTGGGTCCTCTCTGGAAGGAAACAGGAGACCTAGTTACCCAGGACATGAAGAAAGCTGAACTACTCAATGACTTTTTTGCCCATCTTCACTGGCAAGGGCCAAGACACATCCCCCAAGATGCAGAAGGCAAAACCAGGGACTGAGGAGAGAGTGAAGAACTGGCCAGAAGAGCAGATTCAGGACCATCTAAAGAATCTGAAGATGCACAAGTCCATGGGACCTGATGAGATGCATCCACGAGTCCTGAAGGAACTGGCAGATGAAGTTGCCAAGCTGCTGGCCATCGTATTTGAGAAGTCATGGCAGTCTGGTGAGGTTCGTGCCACTTAAAGGTTGTACCTAGATAGAATTCTCATTATGTAGCTCTGATGTAAGTGGTCTGCAATTTCTTTTCTGAAAAATATTGGTATCTTGGAAAACTAGAATGTTTTTTTACTCGTATGTCAGAACCTTCAAGAAGTTAAAATATTTATGTAAAGAGGAACATGATGTGAGAGGATCTTTCCAGGGATAATATAACAATATTTTATTTTAGAAAGACAAAACAATTATGAACAATTTTTTTTGCTCAATAAAACATCTCTCCTGGCTCAACAAATAGTGTGGAGATAGAATCATAGAATCATAGAATGGTTAGAGTTGGAAGGGACCTTCAAAGGTCATCTAGTCCAACCCCCCTGCAAGGAGCAGGGACATCCCTGACTAGATCAGGTTGCTCAGAGCCTCATCCAACCTGGCCTTGAATATTTCCAGGGATGGGGCATCTACCACCTCTCTGGGCAACCTGGTCCAGTGTTCCACCACCCTCAGTGTAAAAAAATTATTCCTAATATCCAATCTAAATCTACCTCACTCTATTTTGAAACCATTACCCCTCGTCCTATCACAACAGGCCCTACTGAAGAGCCTCTCTCCATCTTTCTTGTAGGCCCCCTTGAGGTACTGGAAGACCTCTATCAGGTCTCCCTGGAGCCTCCTCTTCTCCAGGCTGAACAGCCCCAACTCTCTCAGCCTGTCCTCACAGGAGAGGTGCTCCAGCCCTCTGATCATCTTCGTGGCCCTCCTCTGGACCCTCTCCAACTGGTCCATGTCCTTCTTATGTTGGGGGCTCCAGAACTGGACACAGTACTCCAGGTGGAGTCTCACCAGAGCAGAGTAGAGGGGGAGAATTACCTCCCTCGACCTGCTGGCCACGCTCCTCTTGATGCAGCCCAGGATGTGGTTGGCCTTCTGGGCTGCAAGGGCACATTGCAAGCTCATGTTGATCTTCTCATCCACCAGCACTCCCAAGTCCTCCTCAGGGCTGCTCTCGATCCATTCTCCGTCCAGCCTTTATTTGTGCCTGGGATTGTCACGACCCAGGTGAAGGACCTTGCACTTGGCCTGGTTGAACTTTATGAGGTTGGCACGGGCCCACCTCTCCAGCCTGTCCAGGTCCCTCTGGATGGCATCCCTCCCTTCCAATGTGTCAACAGCACCACAGAGCTTGTTAGATCTAGGAATATAGCAGATAGAATATATTCAAAGAAAAATCAAATTTTAAATGTTGGCGTATTTGAGATTTAGAGAAAGTTTAAAAGAAAGGGTATAAGTCATGTTTTTAAACCGTGAGGCTACTTTTTCTCTCAGAACATAACATTTGATAACATTTGAGATTTACTTGATATATTTTAGGCATTGCCCTAAAAGCTCATTATCTTTGCTCAAATCTAGTTTAAGCCACAGAACCCCAAAGGTTGCCTAGTTTTAATTGTCTCTAAAAGTTAACGTAATTCATTGTGTCTACTGTGAAATGGCTAACTTACACATAAGAGTGCTCTATTAAATGCACTTCTATTGTCAAAGTCAACTGCTTCTGGCAGTGCCATTCCTGAGAAGCTACTGATCAAAAGGTAATGAAAACTGACAGGCAACATCACAAATGCTCCATTGTAAACAGATTGTTATACTAGGAATTAAGTGAGCGGTACTGATTGATTGTTCCTACATTAGTGAAATCTAGCAGAAAGAACAAGTGTTTCTTGACATTCACCTGCACATTATGATGACTAAACCTGCACATTAGAGCATACTGGAAATAGCTGGCTACTCTGAAATACATGAAATAAGTATATCAATTGCTTTCAAAATAAATCTGAATATCATGGCACCCTAAACCACAACCTTCTTAATGAGTGACTACTTTGCTGCACAGTAATTATTGTATTGTATCAATTAGAGAAACCCAAAATAATAATATAAGGGAAATAAAAAGATCTTACAGAATAGGCAATATGTCACTTCAGTGCAATTCTTTCCACACTTTCAGTATGTTGGCTTGACTAATGGTTGCAGAATCAGTTTATAGGTGCTGTGTTATATTCCTCAACTGGGGACAATGAGATATAGCAGGGATCAACATAATCATTTGAAGCATATGTGCTTTGATGGGTCTGTGACCATTACTTTTTGTCCTATTCCTTGTGGACACAGCAGTCTATGTTCTTCCTAGTGACAGCCTTTAAAGTACCTGATGATCATTACTATGACATCCTCTCATTTTTCTCATGTGTTTTAAACAATCCCAATTATTTCAACATTGTCTCCTTTCTCTGAGCAGCCCTGTTACTCTCCACTGTACTGTTTCCAACTCATTTAATGTACTTGAAGGCTTAGTGTTTTCCCTTAAATTTTCATATCCTTTACAAAATAGTTAACATTTTTCTCTAAATATTTAATTACAAAACTGAGCAGTAGAAAACCTGAAACAGACTCCTTGACTGCCTTGCTTGATACAACTTTCAGTTTGAGGATTATCTCTTCAACATTGTTCAATCATCTACATACCTTTCTATTATGGTTTCATCTAGACAATGTTTGCCTGACTTGTCTATGAAAATGTTCAGGCATTCTGATCTCTGATTCTGTATTAAGATGTGACACTTGCTACTCCTCTCTCACCTACAAGAACTTTTGTCCTGTCATAACAAGACATTAAGCTGTTTTGATTTTTTTTACCGTTGACAGATGCATGTTGATTATTAAAAATAGATGGTTTATTTTTTGTTCCAGGTTTTCTGCCTATTTTTTATATACTGAGGCCACAATTGTCACTTTCTAATTTTCCGGAATTCCTCCTTTCCTTCACAAATTCTGATTTTTTGTTGTTGTTGAAATACTCAAGAATACACAGTTCCTTAGGTAGCCTATATGAATATCTATAGGTCCACTTCATCTGAGAGCTTTTAACCGATCTAAGTATTGTTATCTTCACTTTACGTCCCACATTTCCAGGTGCCATTAGTTGTACTAAGCTTGTGATCACAGCTACTCACATTAGTATAAACTGAGCAAGAAAAGCTCCAAAACCTTGTTATTCCTGTTATCTTCTATCATCCTTCCATTTTCAACGGAAGGATTCATTTATGTATGGCTTTTTTGTTTGTTTTTCTGTTTCACAGTGGTTTATTTAGTGCCTTAGCCCTCCTGATTTTTTCTTGTTATGTTACAGACATTTGTCTTAATCCTTAGTAATCTCACAATTTTCCAATTGTATGATTTCTTTCTGAGTTTTAGATCATTACACAGTTGAATTTAGCCAGATTAATCTTTTTGTATATTGTATTCCATTTTACCTTACATTTTGGTTTTGCTCAACAAAAATTCCTTTCTTCTCACTGTTTTTTCAGAACTAGAAAATCATTTATCAAAAATCCCTTTCGTAATTCATGTGTAAAATGCCTAATTAGAGTTATAAAAGCAACTCTTACTGTGGCATTTCCAGCTTCTGAGCACTTGCCCTTACGTCTTGAGTAACACATTGTAGAGCCATGTAGAAAAGAAGAAATTAATAGAAGACAACAGAAAAGACAAAATTGTTACAATTACATACTTTTTTTCCTGCCCTTCGTAACACTTCCTTCCAATAATTGTACCTTTAAAATACAAAAACATAGATTGTTAACAATGCCACTCCTGCTTCTGATGGTATGATTATTAAGTCATGGGAAGAAAATCTGCACAAAACCATTTTCATTAAAAGTGAATTAGTTAAATCAAAGCTCTTCTTCAAGTTAATAGTTTTACTCCATATGAAGTTTTCTAGGTAAACAAGTTTCTATTTTGTCAAATTTCTCAAAGAACTGTTCATAACTTCTAAAGAATTAAGAAAATCTTATTATATTGTTAGATTTCGATATGGAATGATTGAGACTGGGAATATTAAGTCAAATGTTATTGACTCTAGTCCCTTAGTTTTCCCTTTTTTTTGTTAATAGATTCAGAAAGGGCAGTAGCAATGCTTATAACTCAGTTTCCTTGAGAGTGAATAAATACTTATTGACCTGTGGAGGTTAAAAAAATACGTTACTATGTACATTCTTCAGTTTAAGAAAAAAAAAAGTTGTGCTCAAATATTCATACTCACAGAAGATGAGCCGTTTTTCAGACTCCATCTGTTTCCTACTGATTGTTTAATAAGAATACAGGCAGCACAGACTGAGAAAGATCAGAGAAACCTGTACTCCTCAAGGTTTGTTTACCTAATTTAGAAAGCCAGGCAAAATATTTCCATTGTCTGTGCATTTGTTCATATTTATTCATGACTCTGTAAAAAATAATATTCTAAAAGTAAATGACCTCTGAATATCCTTTGCCTATGGTCAGTAGTAGAAATCTGAAATTCATTCTTACAACTGTCAGTTCACTTCTAGGAACATAGATTATGAAGTTGAACATAGCCTTGTGAATTGAACTGCACTGTAAATAACTTAATTTACCCGGGACTACTTCAGGAATTGGGATTTAGTTGTTGTGTCACTGGAACTGATTTGATCACACCACATGTTACAGGTGATTGTCCTATTTAAACCTACCCTAAGTATATAGCCAGGGAAGTAGTGGATTTCAGTCCAGCTGATCTGATGGTCAAGCCTTGTATTTCCTATCCTTTTCATATCAGAACAAAGCATCTCAATAAAGAGCACAAGTATGTACTAGTAAGTGAAGATCAAGGAGGCTTGTACATAATGAAGTCACGTATAAGGAGCAACAGCAGCGTTATTTGGTATAGACTGAGCAAACAGGGACACAGGTTTTTATTAGTAACCTGAACAAGAGTCCACATACAGAAAACTACAATATAGCTGTCTTCTTAACAGTACCTGATATTTGAAGATCCCAAAGAACTACCACAAAGAGACTTGCATTAACTGTCCCAGAAATATTACATAAAGGCTGCTTATTTAAGAAGTTAGGGTTTTTTTTTTCCAGACTTATTTCTAGTAATTGTGCTTTAAGATTTTTTAATAAGGCACTTTCAGGAAAATCGCATATTAAAAACAACAAAAAAAGACCTCTTTCTTAACGTTCATTAAACATTTCCTTTAAATTTTTACTTAATATCAAACAACAAGTAATTCCCTTTCAGTGTTTACTATCATCCCTAATCCTTTCAGAATCTGTACATTCACAGTATGGTTTACCATCTTAAAAGTGCACTTACAGTGTTTTTTTTCCCATGTATGACCTTTCAACTTTGATGAAAGAAAACTTTGCTGTTTTAAAGTACGCATCATTAACACAAATTTATTTTAATGATCAGTTCAGAATAATTTCTGAACTAACCTATCATTTATTAACCAAGCTGTCAAGGTTTATGATTTTCTGCAGCTTTTCATCACCATTTCCTGTTTTTTCCAAGTCATGATAAATATAACACTGGATCAAACAGAGATTTCTCTACGATGTTAAGATTTCTTGTTTATCATTGCTGGCTGTCATCTACCAGTTAAGAAGTTTTAATGATCTGGTGTAGTGCTCTTCTCTGTGATATTTTAAGATGGGTTAAATCAAACAAAAAGAGCTATACTCAGCATTTCTTTCCTGATTAGGACCTTTAGCATGTAAAATGTATGCATATAATGGCCATAATGATGACAACTGTACACCAATGTTACTTTAATATGGGAAAGATGCCAATTACTGGATAGCAGATGCAAAAAAAATCAGAAAGGCTAAAAGTACAGCAAAACCAGGATGAAATTTAATCTAGAAAAAATAATCAACATACTAGGATAAAGGCAATATGAAAATATTGAACAAAAATACTATTTTCTCTTCCTCTCTTCAGTAATATTATGTTGTGTTCACATAGTGAGGAAAAAATCAGTAAAATCTGAACTATTAGAATATATGCTAATGCAATGTGTCTAAGGCAGGTTATTGGAGGGTGGAAAGAAAGAAGAATAAGAAAGCAATAATTTCTCCCTAAAAGTCTTTCTATTAAGAAACAGAATAGGATCTTTTTTTTTTTAGTTCAGATTTTGCAGAGTTTTAAGGTTGGAAGAGACCTCCAAGACCACCAAGTCCAACCATCAACCTAACACCACCATGCCTACTAAACCATGTCCTAAAGTACTACATCTACACTTTCTTTGAACACCTCCAGGGTGTTCACCATTTCCTTGAGCAGCCTGTTTCAATGCCTGAGCAGTCTTTCAGTAAAGAAGTGTTTCTTAATATCCAACTTAAACCTCTCCTGCCACAACTTTAGGCCATTTCTTGTCCTATCATAAGTTGTTTGGGAGAAGAGACACCCATCTCCTTACAATCTCCTTTCAGTTATCTGTAGAAAGCAATGAGATCTCCCCCCAGCCTCCTCTTCTCCAGACTAAACAATCTCAGTTCCCTCAGCTGTTCCTCATAAGACTTGCTCTCCAGATCCCTCACCAGCTTCGCTGCCCATCCCCGGATGAGCTCCAGCAACTCAACATCCTTCTTATACTGAGGGGCCCAAAACTGCACACAGTATTTCAGGTGTGGCCTCACCAGTGCCGAGTACAGGGGCACAATCACTTCCCTACTCCTGCCGGCCACACTGTTCCTTATACAAGCCAGGATGTTGTTGGCCTTCTTGTTGTTGTCTGACCTGGGCACACTGCTGGTTCATGTTCAGCTGGCTGTCTACCAGCACCCCCAGGTCCCTTCCCATTGGGCAACTTTCCAGTCACTCTTCCCCAAGCCTGTAGCATTGCAGAGGGTTGTTGTGACTCAAGTGCAGGACTTGGTACTTGGCCTTGTTAAACCTCATACAGTTCACCTTGGCCCATTGATTCAGCCTGTCCAGATCCCTCTGCAAAGCCTTGCTACCCTCGAGCAGATTGACACTTCTGCCCAGTTTGATGTCATCTGTAAACTTACTGAGGGAGCACTCAAGCCCCTCATCCAGATCATTGATAACAACAGAACCAGCCCCAGCACTGAGCCCTGGGGAACACTGCTTGTGACTGGCCACCAACTGGATTTAACTCCATTCACTACAACTATCTGGGCTTGGCTATCCAGACAGTTTTTAACCCATTGCAGGGTATACCTGTCCAAGCCATGAGCCGCCAGCTTCTCTAGGAGAATACTGTGGGAAATACTCATAAGAAGGGAGTTTCTGGAAGGCAACTGATTTATTAACTAAACAGATATAAGAATAACTCATAAATAGCTACAAATTTGCAACATGCTAGCATGTGCATAATTAAAGACAAAAATCAATGGGATAAGAGTGTTTTAAAAAGTGAGTAGTTGTTGAGGTTAGAGTGTAGGATGATCAACACAAAAAGTTTTCCTCAAAATGTGATGCATCACTTGTTGCTATATTTCAATCATAATGAAAGAAAAAAAAACAAAACAAAAACAACCGACCCTGAGGCAGACACTAATACAGGGTGTAATCCCTGTAGCATAAAAATGTCACCTAGGATGCTGTTGATATGTGGGGTTTTTTACCTATTTGGTTGCCGATAAACTGACAAAAAAGGATTTATTTTTTTTTAGCATTCGGTAAATTAAAACATTTAAATATAACATTTCATTCAACTCAAAATAATCTTTTTGGTTTAAAGGCATTTTAATTAAAATAGACTTAGACTTACGTAGGAGTTAAAAGCTTTACGAATTGTTCTGTTGATCCTCCTCATAAGCTTATGATTCTGTTGATATTTTTTGCACCTACTGAAATGAAAATCTAAATTCTCTGAATGTATATAGAGAAAATGTAAGTTAAAAGAATTAAGATACACTTGCTGCAGAATACTCTAGTTCAACAGACTAGGGATATCTCACAAGAAGCAGCAGAAAAGGCATTAGAAATTGCACATTCTAAGCAAAAATAACAGTATGAACATTTTCTATCACCAGTCAGAAGACTGGCCTTTCCAGTCAGGAGCTCAGCTTGAACTGGGATTGTCACTCCAGCAAGCAGGAGAGTATTGAGGTGTTTCGGGCTAAACAACCACCAGAAGAGGTATTCACCGGCTACAAGATTATGAGTTTTGATATTCAGCATGTAATCTGTCAAAATCTATTAATCATTTTATCTCTGCATGAACAGAGACATGTACTGTTCACCCTAGGGAAGTGTTTTGGACATGTACTGGTCACGCTAGGGAAGTGTTGAGACAAGACCTTGAGCTGGTTAGAGGGCTAAGATACAAAACCCTGCACATTTATTTCAAAACAGGACATATCAAAATACCAACATTCTTTGAATTTTAAAAGCTGTGTTTCATTGGCACTTTATCTTCAAACCAAATCAATTTAGATGGAGAAAACTTAGTGTATCTAGTAAGGTAGAATAGAAGTCAGAGGTATGCAAGCAAATGTCTCCTCTCTCCAGCAGTCTTTCAGGGTTCTTTCCCTGAGTTTACTTTCAAGCAAGCAGCTCTCAGTGCATCAAACATTATGCAATACTTTGAAAAAGTTGTCTTTTGTCCTTTTGCTCCTTTTGTATCATAGCTGTCTGTTTTCTACATGCTCTTCTTAGTCCTCTCCGTCTCTGCTCTTGCAGTTCTCCTTTGAGCCATGAGTATCTTCCTTCTGTTTTTACCCTGCCTGCCCACTGCCCTTTGAGTGTACTAGCACAACATAAGCTGTCAATAAACAGAAGAAATATCAGTCATATATGATTATCACTTCCACAACTGTTCACAGCATTGAGAAATATCCAGTTAGATGTCCTGCCAATAGCTGGAATTTGCTACTCATTGCCTCTGTAATTCCTAACACTATTGTAAGTGTAAGTATACTTGATTTACCAAGACTATGTAATCAACTACATAGATTCCTTTCTCTGTTTTAAGTATTCTTATTGATATATCCATACTGTGACAATTAATAGAACTCATATCTTCATTTGGTACCAAAACCTAAATAATCCAATTTCCTTAAAAAAGGAGCAGTGTGGTAGTCGCATAATAAAGCTTGAAAGGCTACACTCAGAGGTGTGTGCACATATTAGAAAAAAATGCACAAAACTAGGTGTTGGACTTGTCAAAGAAATCTTATCAGCAAAAAGAACTGGTCGACTGAGCTACGGACTGGAAAGGATGAACCAAGTTGGGTGAGGATGACTAAGTATACAATGTACATGCAAAGAGAAACTCATATAGTCTTGCGGGGAAAGGAAGCATATATCATCAATATATGAGGGTAAGTCACTGATTAATAAAAATACAATGACCCCCAGAAAATAACCTCTCCACCTCACAGTGAAAATAAGATTTTTTTTTTTTTTTTTTTTAAGTCATGGACAGATTAGTAGTACAAGGTAATTTGAATAAAAAAGTAAACATACCTGCACAACAGTATCAAGTCAGTAGCTGGAGTAGGCTTAGAAATAAATTAAAATAATTATATGAAAAGTAATTCCTTTTCTGATATGACTCTTTCTGCATGGCTTAAAATTCTAATACTTCTAATGTCATTCTTGTTTATTCTCTTCTGTAAAAAATAATCCTTTTGGCAGTACTCAGCTGGCTTTCAAATGTAAATTAGACTTTATCAAGGTATTCTATGTCAAATATATTATTTCTCCTTTTAGAGGTATGCTTCTAGCTCTGCTTCAGCAGCTTGTACCAGATTGTGTAATTAACAGCCTTTCCCTGCATTTCCTTCTGATCTTCAGTACTATCAGTGCTTTAAGCAATGGCAGCCCCTGTTCACACATACTAGCTGAAAAAAAACCCACAAACCCACAAAAAACCCCACCAGAACACCAAATCCCTTAACTACTTACAGAATCTGTAGCTATCTTAAAACCACATTCTGATTATTTTCCTGCTGTAATGGAATTATAGACTTAAGTAGAAACAGACATTTTAGATTTAAAAGAAAGGCCTGACTCTGAGATATTTGAGTGTCTCTTGTTTGGCTCATCTTGGGCTAATGTAGCTGGAATGAGTCCCCTTATGAAACTAATAGATGTTATCTCCTCTATTCAAGATTCCTCTGGACAGACACAGTAGGATATTTAATATCAGAGAGGTCCTAGGACTACCTCTTGGCCTTTTGTTAAATTCAATTTATACCAAAGCACACATTCAATTTTTAAAGTCATATTCATCCTCAAAAAATATGTTGAACTTAGTAGAGTATACCTAGAACTATACCTGCCTAGAACTACTGCCTTTATTGCAGTGTATAGCTTCACAGCTTCGAATATTGAATAAAACTCTTGAGATTTCTTGGCAGTCATTTCTTCTGTTTTCTTGGATACTCTGAATATATGTATTTGAAATATCTATTTCAGATTAGATGAAGTTTTAGTAAGAGCTCAGAGTCTTCTCATTCCCCCCCCCTTCATTATTAGTTATTGAACAGACAGTATCTCCAAATCATGCATTTTTCTACAAAGACAGTAATATAACTCTGTAGCTACACAAATTGTGGATTGATTTGACTGTATTGACAAGTATCTTAAGAAAGTAAGGCCCTTCAAAAGAAATTTGAATACCAATATTTTAAAATATTACTGTTTCTCAAATTTTTCTAATTTCAGTTTGTGGAAACATTTTTGAAGAGAGCACTGTGAACACAATTGGTGTTAAAACTGATTACACAATACTTAGTTTATCTATATGCATATAAACATAGAAACCTATACAACTACAAAATTTGAGTTCCCCATTGGGAGAAGAAGACTTTGCAAATATTCTACTTTTAGATCTTGACCGTTTACCTAGATAAGATAACCGGCAGCTACTGAGGGTGCTGGACTAGTTAGCCAAAATACTCAGGGAGTTTTCTTGCACTCTATCAGTTGATATAATTTTATACTTGTGTAAAACATTAACTTAAAAATAAATTGACTGTTTTCTCTATTATTTTATAATAAGCACCTGTAACTAAAACAGTACCCACTGTCTTGCATCATAGTTTGTCATTTACACCTGCTGTTGGAGACAAAGCACTCCCTGATAAAGTAGAAATATATTTGAGGTGACTGCATTTTCTGGGAGTTTGCATTTCATTAGGTGGCTGTGATGGTTTAGCCCGAATCACCACACAGTTTCTCGCTCACCCTCCCCCTCCCAGGCGGGATGGGGGAGAGAATTGGGAAGGAAGGAGAACTCGTGGGTTGAGATGAAGACAATTTACTAAAATAACGAAGAAAAACTACAATAATAACAGAATATAAGGATATTAAAATATACAAGGTAAACAATGTATGTTTTCTCACCACCTGATGTCCCAATGATCGATACAGCCCGTCCCGAGCAGCGATCACGGAAACAAAACCGAGTGGCAAGCAAAGGAGCAAAAAGGGAGCCAGCAAGGTAGAGGGAACGATGCCAGCAAACTGAAGAGAAAGATGGATGCCAGGAAGGCAGATACCCGCCCCGGCCAGCCCCCACTTATATACTGAGCATGACGTTTATGGCATGGAATACTCTCTTTGGCCAGTTTGGATCAATTATTCTGTCTGTCTTTCTCCCAGCTTCCTGCATCTGCAAATTAGCAAGACTTGGAAAGTAGGACGGTGTCCTTGGTCTCATTCACAACAACTCATATCATCAGGGTGTTTATCAACATTCTTCACACACGAAATCCAAAACATACCAGCTACTGAGAGGAAAAAATTAACTCCATCCCTGCCAAAACCAGGACAGTGGCAATATGGACTTCTAGGGAGCAAGGAATTAATTCTTGACTTCAGTGGGAATTTTATCTGGAAGGAATGCAATGTCATATCCAGTGGCTAATGCTGTTTTAGGTTGACTTGCCCCTTTTGTTAACTGAGTTGTAGGTGTAGTTTGCAAGAGAGAGATAGAGAACTTGGATGAAACAAAATCTTGGTTTTGCTGGGTGGAATGTGCCTCTCCAACTTTATGGGAGACAGAAACTTTGAATTGGAGCTCAGAATGCAATAAATATTTAATGAATTACAAAGAAATACTATCATCCATTCTTTCAGACACTTCTGAATTTATAATAATGCATTATGACTACGATGGTTAACTTACCTTCCTCTTCTTTTTTTTTTTTTTTGACAGAAATTCAGATTTGATCATGTTGATGATAACACATCTAAGGTAAGATAGCTACTGAAAATTACGGGTTTTGTTTTTCTGTTTGTGACTATAGACTGTAGTCTGTAGCACAGACTACATGATTACTTAAAACTTTCTCCTTTACTCTAAAGGCAATGTTATTGCAGAGCTGTTTACTGAGGAAAACTAAGCAATCCTTCCCATTAAAATATGTGCTTCAGTAGACTGTATTTTCACTTTATCCAGGGCCACTGTACATTTTGCTGAGCTAACTTCTACAAGGAAAATATTTGATGCTCAAACAGACTGTCCTATGTTTCCATGGAAACCAAAACCCTTAAGTTCAAACAATTTGGAAAGAAAGCTAAACCTTGTATTCCAGCTGAAGAACAGAATGGTCAGACTACCTCACTTTGTTCATATGCGTATATAAATATAAATATACTCCTCTCTGTATAGAAATGGATGTTAGCATGATTAAAATTACATCTCAGCTGAAATGGAGTAAAATATAATCTATGATGTTATAATTCAGAATAAAATTTAATATCCTTAATATGCAAAATAACTAATTTAATGGAGTTATGAGTACACTAAACTTAAAGAATCAGATAAAGTGGTCTGTGAAAGGCCTAAGAGATAAATGGTATTCAGGAAAATCTGAGAAATCTACAAAAAATATTAACCTAGTATATAAGGACAGGTAGTCAGGGCAGGAGAGGAAAAAGATAATGTCTATCTAGAAGAGAAAAATGGGAATTTTGGGGAGAGTGGGAGAAAAAACTACAGTCATGAGCAGTGGGGAATTGCTTTCAAAGGGTATTAGATACCGACATCTATTTTCTTCTGCGAACTGCAATAACAACACCTTAGTGAGTTTAGGGAGAAAAAATAGAAATCTTTATGTATGTTATATAAACACTGTTTGAAATCTATTTTATATCTCTCTCTTTTTTTAAACAACTCTTTTTTGTGCATATTATTGTTGCATGGACAATTTAACACAGATTTAAAGTGAAAAACAGTTTTTGATCCACAGCTGCCCTGTGGCATACGGGGGCTTGTTTGAAATTCTGCATACATATTTCCAGATGGTCACTTCCTTCTGTAAAAAAAAAAAAGTCCTTGTTTTGGATACTTAGACCTCTGTTGGTCTAGGGTCAAAGGGTATGAAAAAGCTATTTGAACCAAAAGAATCATTGCTGTCACACCACAGCACTCAAATGGAGGGGAAAAGCCAGAAGACAAAGACAGCTGTAAAAATAAGTATTAGCATCAGTCAGAAGGCTGACCTGCTCACTTCAAACACATTTTCTTTTCTGCTTTGACCTTTTCAATTGGCTGTTTGAGAAAAAAAAAAAGCATTAGGAATTTTTTTCCACCATATTTATGTGTATCTCTATTTTACCACTGTGTAACAGAATAGGGAGCTAGATGAGAAACACTGATTCTGTTGGAGAAATGGTTTATGAATACTTTTGGAATCACACAGATATTTTTATAGTGGAAAAGGACAAGAACTATTGCAGTCCTCAATGCCAAAAACTTGAAATAAACTGCCTATATTCACGTTAAATTAAAATCAAAACCGTAAGCTTTCTTAGCCTAGATACCAATTGAATTTTCTTTCTTCTAGGTTAAGGAACTACATATTGAATATTTGCTAACATACTGAGCCATTACAGATTAAATTCTATATTCTAATTGAATGGTCTAATTTGCTCTTTTTAGTGTCACGATGACATATCTTTTGCTCTTTACTCCTTGTGAGAAGTGCCCCTACATTTCCTGCTTTAACTGTTCAATTTTCATAGGTATGTGCATCTTCATCCTTGCTATTTTAGTTATTTTCTGCAGTACTATGCTTCTGTTGTTAATTATGCAAGTATTCTTTAACTAAGACATTCCGAGAAAGCACTATCTAGACATCTGAGAGACAGTCTGTTTCCCATCGCACATGTAACTGGGGAAAAAAAAGGAAATACTGAATGAGATCTCAGTAGGAGAATTGATTTATGGTACAGGGAAGAAGATTTTTCATCCAGGGAATTAAGGCATCAGACCTAAATAGAGAGCTGGAGGTCTTGGGGAGATTAGTAAGGCAACCTGAGTGGTATTCATCTCATCGCAGATTAAACAATTCCAACACAAAGAGAGGATCTCTGTACACAATGTGTTTAGTGCTCTTCTTAAAACGTTGCCAATAAAAAGCATAAAAATCAAATAACTAATATAGAGCCTTTCAGAGTCAATAGCTGTTCTTTGAATACAAACATTTTAACATAAAACTATGTCAAATAAAAGAACACGTTTAAGAAAGATTTAAATGACAGGAGAATTAACGAAGACTTTTATCTATGTATCAAGTGGTTTCTTTATTCAGCAGGGGCTCTAAACACTATTCAGTCCCTGCAGATATGTAAGAATGGAATAACTGTTAAGTATGTGAACTATGTGTTACATTACCTGAATGCAGACGAACAAACAAACAAAGAAAAACCAAATCTGTACACTAGATCTTAGAAGTACATTGTGCAGAACGGCTACACTAGCTAGGAAAATACAGAATGAACAATGTAAAACTGGAAAATACTACAGGCAAGTTTTCTATGGGAAGCTAATCTCTCTATTACATCTGAAATAGTGTGTAAGAAAGATCATAGACATATGAAAATTTTTCATTAAAAAAACATTTTTGTTGTATTCAAAGACAATATCTTAAGGTGTTAAAGGAAATATTCACAGGAAAATAAGCTTTTAAAATGAAAAGACATGTTCTATGCAAATTACTGGAAACTGTGCCTGAATCTTCATTTCGCTTTTCCAAGACCTGTCAACTTCAAGAGCATTCCTTCGTACTGTTGATACAAGTCAAAAGACATATCTAGCTCTTTTTCTTGAGAATTACTTAAATATTAGGAAAAAACATTTAGATGGAAAGAAAAACAAATGCAAGGTTTAAAAAAACTCTGAGAAAAAGTTTTCTTCTGAATCTTCGTCTCGTGTGTCTTTCTTCAGTCAATTTGCTAAGAAAATGGAAAGGCAGAGATGTTTTCTGCTTCTGTTTTTAACCCGTCTCGCTTGTTGCCTTCAGTGAGGAGTCAGTGTAACTGGAGAAGCACATATACTATTTTACCTATTCTCATGAATCATTAACACCCATGTCCCAATTTTTTTTCAATATTTTGATTGAGAAGCAAAGCAACTAGACCACAGCTTGGATTTTCAAATACCAAGCTGAATTCTTTCAGTTATAAGAAATCTAGTTGTCAGGTTTCAAACTGAACCACTATGCAAGGACAAAGTGGAGGAAATACCCTCCCATTTACTTCATTTCGATGGTGCTAACATTTTGCTCTAGCTCTGACACAGCTGAAAATACCTCTCTTCTCTCAGCCTGAGAAGTGGAGAATATTGTAATAAAACCCTCAAATTTATAAGAACTGTTGATACTCGTATCTTTCATTCTCTTCTGCTTTAGTGTTTTAATAACATAGAATCATAGAATTGTTAGGGTTGGAAGGGACCTTTAAAGGTCATCTAGTCCAACCCCCCTGCAAGAAGCAGGGACATCTCCAGCCAGATCAGGTTGCTCAGAGCCCCATCCAACCTGGCTTTAAATGTTTCCAGGGATGGGGCATCCACCACCTCTCTGGGCAACCTGTGCCAGTGTTTCACCACCCTCAGTGTAAAAAAAAAGTTTTGCTTATCTCCAATCTGAATCCTGAACATGCATTCTCACAGCTTTATAGATTTAAATGTTACAGACAAAACCATTATATTTTTGAAGGGTCTGACTATATTGAGAATATATTTTCAGTAGAAAGACTCCATTTTTCCCCCTTTCTTAATTACAAGTGGGGAGAGTAGAACAAAACAGATAAATAATAGAATCCAGAGCACTACCAGTATTTCACACTGTTCTGACACATGGATATTTTAAGGCAGATATTTAAAAAAGAACATATAAAAACCCTATACACAAGTAATAACAGAATGATTATTTTTGCTTAAAGGCTGGAGCCTTTTACAATATTTGTAATGATCCATAGTTCGCAATTATCTCATTTGATCCAGTTCCTAAACAAAATGTGAGGGCTTTGTAGATCCTGTTAGTTCCAAAAATAAATTTATTGATGGGAGTATAGCTTTAACAGTGATTTTGCACAACTGTTCTGTTTTGTTTTTTTTTTAAAGCAGAAGAGGATTAAAATAATTTTCCTACTTACAGCCTTGTCTTTTAAAGACAAAATCTACATTTCACAACTGACTTTCTTTACTTCTTCTGAAGCTTTCACACATGTATTTCCTTCTCCTCATACACACATTCCCCAAAACTCTTCAACAGTACACAGTGGAAGCTCCACTGCCCTGCAGCATGTACAATATTTAGTAGTTTTGGTTTATTCTTCATTCTTCAGCAATTTATAGTGATTTTAAATGTAAAAATAAAAGGAAGTCCCTGGGGACATGGCACTGCAATTGCTCCTCTGCCCGCTCTGATGATGTGGGGGAAAGGTTCATGGTGTGGGGCTTCAGAAAATGAGAAGCAGCTGCTTCCCACATCCCACTCAGTACAGAGGGCTGATAAGGCCAGGAGCAGTTCTGGCCTTCAGCTGCTGAATACAGCTCATCCATCCTCCAGGAGAGGAGTTTTCACCCCTCTGCCAATATCTGAAATTCAGCAGTAAATTTGTGTCTGTTCAATGATGAATGGAGGTCAAAGTCTCTTTGTTTCAATAAGATCTAGTCTAGCTTATAAATATCAAAATTTACATAAGTGGCAACTGATCTGACATTCTGATGTTTACGTATTTCGCTTACTCAGGAGAGGACTCTTTTTTTCATTCTTTTTCTGGATCACTCATAATTTTTGCAACTGACACAATGGGAACGTGTTCTTATTTCGTGAAGGTGTAGGGGAGATTTGCACTGCTACTTGTTTGTTGAAGAACCTGCTTTTTATTTCTAGCCTAGTGCATTTCCATCTCTTCAGAGTTAAAATTCAAAATAATACAGTCCATCCTGTCAAAGAATCCTTCCTGTCAAACAACTTAAAACATATCTTTCAGACCAGGCAGCTGCAGAACAGCAGTAGAAAAATAAATCATTTAAATTATGCTCAAACAGTTCAAGTCAACAGTGAATAATGCAATACCTGAATATTTCTGCCTGTTTGATTACATAAAAAATATCTATTCAGTATTTCTGTTTTGCTTTAATGATTCAACTGGAGTCCAAAATTTGCAACACCACACCTGTTGTGTTTGCTGTCCAATCACTTTCCAATGTACAGCAGTTAGTAAAACAAACAACCCAACTCATGTCATGCTCCTGGCAACAGTATGAACCATTGTATTTTGGTTTTTTCTTTACCTTTATGTTCTCACATGTCATCTATGCAACATGCAGAAAGAGTGTGCTGGAGTTAGTTAAAATGAACTTTACAATTAGTTCTACTCCTACAGTCTTCAAAATTGACTTTCATCGAATTCAGAAAGAAATAAGGCTCTGAGCAACCTGATCTAGTTGAAAATGTCCCTGCTCCTTGCAGGGACTACATGACCTTTGAAGATCCCTTCCAATCCTAACCATCCTATGATTCCATGAAATTACCATTTGATAGTGACAGAGATCCCTCCCAGACTTTGGAGGTAAGGGTGAACAAGGAGGCTATGTCATCTTTTGTTTTAAAAATAAGGAATTTAGTGAAGGTGGAGATGAGAGACAATCTCAAGGAAACTTAAAGCAGAAAACAGTAACGTGGGAGAAGACTGAATAATACTCTAGGTTCAAGATGCTGACTGAAAGAGATTTAAAGTTGATGTAAAGTAGAAGTCTCCACTGTCTCAATTTTGTAACCAAGAAAATAGGATTCTGGCAACATTTGGTTTGTTTCAGTTTAGGTTTTTTTGTTTGTTTGTTTGCTTGTTTGTTTGTTTTTTGTGG
>WHYT01016158.1:115532-216589 GCA_009806455.1 Tetrax tetrax
GACGATAACTTGAGCGCCCTCTCATTAACCATCAGAAAGGTGTGAAGTAGAAGTCTTTCACTGCAACACCTTTCTGTTAAAAGCTCCTGATCTGACAATATTCTGTGTTTCAGAGGAACATGAATATTTGACAAAAAAAAATTGACATAGATTAAGAGGAATGTGCCATGAGTGCTGATCCTTACTTTCCTGCTTTGGGCAGTAGTAGGAGGAAAGTGTTCAACAACTCTATACTTGGACTGTTCTGTGTGATAAGGAACTCCCAGTGAAGTATGTTGATCTGTCAATGCAATTAGTCATCTATAAGTCACAAAAGCACCTTTCATAAAATCCCAGTCTTATCCCAAGTGCCTGACACACAAGGGATACTGTTATTGATAAGAAAAACAAAGTAAACATGGTTTGTCTGTAGCAAAACGCCTATGTAGAATTGTTCACTTAGGGCAAAATAAGCGAAATTACTGGAGGAAAACTAGAAATAATCTGGTTAAATAGAAAACCACTATAAAAAGAATAGAATAAAATAAAGCAGGAACAATAAATAGGAGAAACTAGAATCCATTGTGCAGTAGAAAAACTATGATATCATGGAAACATGGTGGGATGGCTCAAACAACTGGAGTGCTCCAATGGATGAACTCTTCAGAAGGAGTATGCAAGGAAGGAGAAGTGACGGGGTAGCCCTGTATGTTAGGGAGTGTTTTGTTTGTCTAGAGCCTAATGATGGTGACAATAGAGTTGAGTATTTATGGGTAAGAATCAGGAGAAAGGCCAACAGAATGAAGAGACAGACAAAGTATTTTATAAGCAGCTTAATGGAATTTCATGTGTACTCCTGTAATATTTGAAGCCCTGAAAAAGTAACATCAGTTCAGAAAGAATATGATCAGTCACTAAAGAAAGTGATGGCATTACTCAAGCATAAAATATCAAAATTAGCCTAGATGCAGTGTGGTTGATGATGAAACAAAAATATTAGCATATATACTCATTTCATGGATTCAAGTCAGATAACAGAAAACTGAAGTCTGTCATCAATGTAACTTCCACAGGACAAGAAACATTACAGAAAGTTCAGGATAAGATTAAATTTTGTGCACAGTACATGTTTTTAGAAGCATCTTTGACTGATCTGTTGAGACAACTGCTACATAAGAACATTACTTGGAATGCTCATAACATGACACTGAAGAATCACTCTGTAAGGCATCAGTGCTTAGACTCTCTGGCATCAGCATGCCAGTCACCATTCGAGTATATGCATCCAGAGAAGATTTTAGAGCTTGTCTGTAAGACAGAAGTAATCTCATATGCAAGAAAATTTCTGAATGAATTAAATCCAGACCGGAAACTACTTACTATCTTGTCTATCACAAAAAGTGCGCAGATGGAGAAGACTTCTATGGTCACATCACAATCTATGCAAAGAAATACCATCTAAAAAAATCTCATGTAAGCAGTACTGTATTTTGATTTAGCTGCAAAAATATTTGTACATGTATTGTTACCTCAAATAGCAAAATGTGATTTTTAGTTGCTACACAGAATGGCAGTGAAACATATCTCAAAACCAAGAGATGAAATTTTACATTTAATGTGATCTAACTCTGCATCCAATATAATTTTATGAAATATAGAAAGAGATAACATAATTTCATCTTCACATAAAGTTTTTTTTTTTAATGAGGATTTCCTTAACAGGACAAGATGAGCCACAGAACACAGTGGGCTACAGAAGATGCTATGATATTCTGACTGTATAGGTTTGTTGATGGTAAATGACAGAAACATTATTCTGAGAATATTGAAAAAAGCAGCACCAATATAAAATCAAAGTGTTTACTTGCCTTGTAGTGAAGGCATTCAGAAAAAAAGAGCTTGAGTGGTATGCGAGGTAACTAGGTCTGAGACTACAAAGGTCAAATAACCAAAAGGATATGTAATTGTACTGCAAGAATGACGAAGTGTAAGAAAGCTGCTGGCATTTTGGCGAGCACTTATGGTGTTACTTTTTCCAAAACTCATTGCATGTACAAGACAACATAGCATAATTGTTTGTTCCTCAAGTAAAAGCTGCTTTTGCAAAATTGTGTCTTTAAAGAATCATTACTTAGACATACAAGAAGGTTCTGCTACCACTTATCAAATTTGCCTTTTGGAGCCATTAAAAATTGTGACAGTGATGCTACTCCTCTTTTAAAGAAATTTGTAGTGTGTTGATGAAAAGTGTCACATTACACCAAGGTATAGTCAATGTTCAAATGGTCAGAAATTTATTATCCATGATACGAAATTAATTCATTTTTAACATATAAATTGGCTCTTTCTTTTGGATCCCTGTATTCTATATTCAGATAATTTACAAAAACTACATTGTTTCACTCTGATCCTTAGAGAATATAAACTTACATTTAGTTGGCAAGACCTGCAGAGACCAAGGGAAGGGACAGCTACTAAGATTTAGAATAAAAACAAATACAAAAGCCAGAGTGACTAGGAGAGCCATAAAGCTATAGAAAAGAAACAGGTCCAGAAAGAAAGTGACTAAAACCAATTTTTCCCAATTTTGTGATGCACAAGATTGTCATGGGAATATTGTTATGGTGCCATATTCTGTATTAAAACAAAACAAAACAGATCAAAACAAAACAAAAACAAACACCTAGGAGCTCATACGAGACTTATATTCCCAAATAATGCTGAAACAGGAGTATATAGGAACTATTTAGAGATGTAATTATACACAGGTTTATTTTATCCTCATCTCCATAAAAACTCAAATGGGGAATAAGCTCTCTTTTTTGTAAAATAATTCACACTAAAACTTTGTTTCAATATGCGATGTCAAGGGAATGAATGACACAGTGCACAAATAATTGGATTAGAACATAGACGTTCGTGTCATTTAAATGCATTTATTGAACAGTTCAGTCTACTGAACAGTTTATTTGAGTATCTAATGACAAAATAATTTTCACTGACTCACTGTTTTTCTCCCATATTTTAGTGTCCAACTTTCAACAACTTATGCAATCCAGTTGAGCCTAGGGCTCCTTTCAGAAGCAGCACAACTAATGATGAAACCAATTTTAATTAGGTGTGTTTGGTTTGCGTAGGGGGCTACAGTGGTGGTTTCTGTAAGAAGCTGCTAGAAGTTTACCCTTTGTCCAGTGGACCTGCCTGGCTCCAGGGCAAACCCACTGCTGGCCTGGGCTGAGCCAATTGGCAAGGGTGATTATGCCTCCTATTTAAGAACGAGAAAACAAAGCGGATGAATGGGCAGACAGGGGAAGGTGCAGGCCTTGCCCTTTGGCCTCCCATCAGGCAGCTCTCTGGGCCTAGTCCAGCCCAGTCAAGAGGAGAGGAAAGAGGAGAAGAGAGAAGAAAAGAGAAAATATGTGAAAGAATATGAGAGGTGTCTGCCTGGGTCCAGTTGTGATGAATTGCTTGTGAGAGGAATGGCTGTGATTGCATGATTGCAAAAGTCAGTAAAGGAGGAGGAGGAGTAAAATTGCTCCTGACAAGATTCCCCTGCAGCCCATGGTGAGGCAGGCTGTCCCTCTGCAGCCCATGGAGGCTCATGGAGGAGTAGAGATCCAACTGCAGCCAGTGGAGGACCCTACGCTGGAGCAGGTGAATGCCCAATGAAGGCTGTAACCCCATGGGAAGCCAGCACTAGAGCAGGCTACTGGCAAGGCCTGTGGCCCCACAGAGAGAGAAGCCCACACTAGAGCAGGTTTGTTGGCAGGACTTGTGATCCCATGGAGGATGCATACTGGAGCAGTCTGTTCTTGAAAGACTGCACTCCATGGAAAGAACCCACACTGTAGCAGTTCATGGAGGACTGTCTCCAGTGGGAGAGACCCCACACTGGAGCAGGGGAAGAACGTGAGGAATCCTTCCCCTGAGGAGGAAGGAGCAACAGAAACAATGTGTGACTGCAACCACCATTCCCTGTCCTCCTGCACCACCCAGGGCAGGGGGAGGAGATGGAGATAGTTGGAAATAGAATTAAGCCTGGGAAGAGGGCATGGGTGGGGGGAAGGTGTTCTTAAGATCTGATTATATCTCTCATTATCCTACTTCAGTTTTATTATTAATAAATTGAATTAGTTTTCCCCAAGTCGAGTCTGTTTTGCCCATGATGGTAATTCATAAATGATCTCTCATGTCCTTATCTCAACCCTCCAGCCTTTTGCTGTATTATCTCTCCCCTATGCCCTAGGCAGGGTGAGTGACTGGCTGCATAGTGCTTGGTCCTGAGTGGGGCTAAACTACAACATTAGGCAAACAACAACTTTTTAGTTCCATATATATAGCATTTTCACTTTTGCATGTACTGTTTTTGAATGCAATAGAGTGAAAACTGAAAATATCTTTTTCACAGACTTTCTACTTGACATACAAAAGGGAAATTAAATCTATGTGTTTTCTTCTGTAAGCAGAAAGCCTAATGCCTGTTTGAAAACTATCTCTGTTAATTGTACATTGGCTGTCAGAACACACCTTGAATCAGAACTGTACAATTAGAATAATTTAGGTTGGAAGACAACTCTCAAAGTCACCTATTCCAGTGCTCTGGTCAAAGCAGATTCAGTTGCACCAGGGAGCTCAGGGTCTTGTTCAGCCTAGGTTTAAAGCTTCAACAGTAGGAACTCTGCAGCTTCTCTGTTCTAACTTTCCTTTTATTGAATTTTTCCTTACTATTTAATTCGAATTTCCCATGTAGTAGCTTATGTTCATTGCCGATTCTCATATTACTTTGCATTTCCTAGAAGGCTCTAGATCCGTCTTCTCTAGAACAATCCCTTAGGTGGCTGAAGTCAGCAGTAACAGCTACCCTGAGCTTCTCTTCTTCAGATTGAGCAAAATCAGCTCTCTTAGTCTCTCCTCTTGTGTCATGTGTGTGCTCGAGCTCCTGACCCTATCAGTAGACCTCCACTGGATTCATTCCAGTATGTCCATGTCTTTCACGTACTTGGGGAGTACCTGAGTGAAGTTCAGCCTGGGAAGAAGGTGGAGTCAGGGGAAAGTGCTTTTAGTTTTGTTCTTATTTCTCGCTATCCTACTCTCTTAATGATTGTCAATAAATTAAATTAATTTCCCCAAGTCAAGTATTTTTTACCAGTGATGGTAATTGCTGAGTGACCTCCCTATTCTTATCTCGACCCATGAACTTTTCCATCTTATTTTCTCCTCCAGCCCTGTTGATGGAGGAGGAGTGATGGAGTGGCTTGGTGGGCACCTGGTGACCAGCAAAGGTCAACCCACCACAACATAGGTGAAGGTTAACAGTATGTTTGGTCAGCCACTATTTGCTTCTGGCACCGAGGCATGAAGGAAGTCCAATGCTAGGTGGCACCATCTGGCTTATTGGGGAAAAAGTCAAGCCCTGCAGGAATCCTATGGCAGTACTGCCATGAAATAGCAATGCACAGAAGGAACTTTTGTTACTTGCAAGTGTTTGTGCTTTTCTGTGCATTTCAATACATAACAACAACACCAAAAAAAAATCTGGAGGCACAGCAGTATCATATAACATTTCTGAATGTGGAATCTTCTTTTCTGATGCTCATCCATATTGGTAAATACCTTTAATAGAGATCTCTGACACATAAGTCTCTTTCATCAGGAGAAGATCTATATTAATATTGATATTTAAAATAATAAAAGGGAAAAATAGAGGAATGATTTATATGAGAAACAAAACAGATGTAAAAATGAAAAAAAAAATCATGATAAGGTAATGATAAGGTCATGAAGGGAGGCCTCTCAGGAGTTCTGGGGTCCCTACAGTTGGAGTTGCACAAAGAAGGGTGCAAAGTGTCAAATGAAAGACCAAGTTACCTAGAGAATCAAGGTGGAGCTACTCATGGATCAGCATGCCATTTTCACATGTCTACTGCAGGACTCCGTGATGATCACAGTCACCTGCTGTAATTTTCTCTTCTTTTCTTGAAGGGAAAGAATCCCAAAAACGTCTCCAAAACCTAATGTTTCACTTTAAACTAGAACTGCATAAATACTTAAATGAAGAAAAAAATCTGCAAGCAGAGCCAGAAAACAGTTCTTTCTGCATCACTTCAGCCCTTCCTTCTGGTGAAGAGTGACTGGAATGACAGCCTGACGTAAACCAAACTCTATACAATCCCTTTCAGGTTCCTGAAAAAGCTTTTATTTCTTTTTCTTTTTTTCTTTCTTGCATTCTGTGACTAAGACTTTAGCATGAATTATCTCTTCACAGATGCTGTAGATAGCAAACCTTCTCTGTGGAGCATGTTCAGCTACTGCAAAAACCTCCTTTTGTAAGCCTACCCCAACTTTTTTAAGAGGCTACCCCGTATTTGTCCAGAAACTGAAAACAAAATACATAGCTCTGTTATCTATCATGCTGTATTTCAAAGGAAATAAATGAATTTTTCTCAAGTGCTTAGAAAAAAGAGAGAGCTGTAAAAGCTTACTTTCAAGACAGTTTTAGACTGTGGATAGAAGTATTGTGTTAAGTCTTGAAAAGCTCTTTTCACCTCAAAGACCAGTCATTATACTCAGTGTGTCTTTTATCTTTTAAACTTTTTTTAAACTACATTTAACCACGCTGCTGTCTTGTAGATATTACTGCAAGGTGCTACTTCTCCCCTGCACTGCAGAGGGGTTTTGGTGCATAAAATTATGTTCCAAATTGCACTACAGCTAAGCTGATGCTGTGACGAACTCTTAAAATTCTCAGTCTACTCCCAGGCCCAGATTTAAATGCTGTCTGCACTGTTAAATTTCTTTCAGCTGCAAACACTACTGATAAAAGTATTCTTGGGATCACTTCTATTTCATAAGTTAAAATTACCTGTATATTCTTCTCACAGTGAAATACAGAATTACTCCTCCAAGGCTCAAATTCTATTCTCAGACTGACTATATTCTATATTTTCAACATAATGTCCCAGTACTTTTAGATTTGGCTATGGATATGTAAATCTCTGCTTTTCTACTTTTATATTTCAATTTTATGCAGCTTCATCAGCCCATATCACATTAAAATAAATATATTTGCTTGTTTTGTTGTCTCCCCCTGCTCCTCCCATCCCCTGCTTTGTTCTTTCTTTCTACTTTTTAAAAAAATGAAAATAATTCTCCTATGGCAATCTATGATAGGTTAGCCAAGTTTTCAAAAAGCTTTTACAAGTACTAATCCTTTTTAAGGAAGTTCTTTATTTTAGAATAATATGTAGGGATTTTATAATTTTGGAGAAGAAACAATTCTTTTTATGGCACAGGACGACAGCTAGGTAAATATGAAAGACCTTCTGCATCTACTCGTGTTTTTAGGAGGTTATGTTTGACTTTAAGAAGTCATATTCAAGTGATATTTTTGCTTGCTTGCTTTTTATTATCTCCTTGTTAATATTCATGATATAGGTTTAAAAGTAATAGTGTGTTAACCCAGAAAATGGAAGGGTTAGATATCAAGGGAAAGTATACTCAATATAAAGGAGTCAAACTATGATACAGAAAACCTTGGTTAACCTTGTAAGTTGGGAAAAGCAGTTATCCTGAGTACTGACAAGCTTTCAGCTGATAAGCTGAAGACAGCCCATTAACACCTAGGTATGTGACTTACCATAGGATGCCTTTGAGCCTCTCCAGTGTGTGACTGCAGCCAGGGAATGGTAAATGACATTTAAGATTTTAACACATGAGGTATTTCCAGGAGAGATGAGAACAGTATTGCACAGGACTGAGCTGAAATCTTGTTGGGATATTGCACAGATAAAATCTACTGGCCGATATAGGGAAGGACAGCTAAAATTAAAATAAAAATGTAAAACCTCTCCAATAACAAAAAAAAAAAAAAAAAAAAAAAAAAAAAAAAAAACCCACCATGATTTACGTAGGTAGAAGACAGGGGAGAGAGAATATCAGTACTGTTTGTTTAGACACTGAAACATCCAGCAAGAGGAGACCTATGAAAGCTAAAGGATAAAGTTGTCAAGAAAAAAAGATAATGTGAGCATGAATAAATTTATGTTGCTAATTAGTAATTTCTAGCCATCAGAACATTCAAGTATTGGAACAACTTTTTATTAGGAGTACTGAAGGACAAAAATTTATCCACCTTCTTAGATGAAGATTAAGAAATGTACAAAAAGGCTTATACAAAAGGCTACCTTCAATAATAGGGAGCTCCAGTCACCGACCTAGCAGCCTTCTAGCCTTCAGTTTTCAACTATGAACATATTTTAAAATTTTAAAATCAATATAAAAGAAATTGCATTTTAGTCCAGGTCCTATAAATCAGATTTTAATATTTAGCTATTTTATAACTACCTAAACTTCATTTTAAAAAGTCTTTATAAGATATTTAGAGGCTCTTGCAGCAGTTAGTGACAAAATTTACCTCCCTGGATTGATACATTGATCACATAATACATAGTAGTCAGAGCCATTTTCATCTAATTATCATTATGACATTTTTCAGAATAACACTGCTTGACATTTACAGTGAAATGTGCTATTGTTTCCTTATGTTCATTCTCTTCAGAGCCATTTTAGTCTGCCATCACAGTAAGACACACATTGTAAGTGAACTTTCACTTGTACAATAATTTCCTTTAAATTTGATAACTTCTGCAGTAGTCTTTGGTATTAGGAAGGGCACAATTTTTATTAAATCTAGTCCTCTGTCAAGTACTGTTTCAGTTTCTCAGTATTTGTACAAAATTTTCATTTATGTGAATTATTACTACTGCACTGAAGATGCCATGTTAAAAAGATAATATGAGAGGGAGAAGTAGTTTGGGAATTCTGTAGAGTGCTACAAACAGAAAAAAAACCCAACCCATTTAAAATTTTAAAAGCTGCATGACCTCAAATTTAATCAATCTTCCTAGAATGTATATATTTTTATTCGTTCTTCCTCTATTTTAAAGACCAAAACCAGAGGTTCTCTCTGGATATAGTAGTTTGAGGGACTGCAGAAGTATGACTAGTGCTTTGTGGGGTTTTGTTGATATTGTTTTCATTCACTTAGTGAACAGCTTAATTTTGCTGTTAAGCAAAAAAAAAAAAAAAAAATTATAAATGCAAAAGTGAGCCACAAATTTTGCTTTTTTTTAGCAATCAATTCTATATAAATGGAAAGCATCAAATACCTTACATATTTTTTTGTGTGAAATTGTCCTGGTTTTGGCAGGGATGGAGTTAATTTTCCTGTAAGTAGCTGGTGTGTTTTGGATTTTGTATGTGAAGAATGTTGATAAACACACTGATGATATGGGTTGCTGTTAATGAGACCAAGGACACTGTCTCGCTTTCCAAGGTGCAGGAAGCTGAGAGAAAGACAGATAGAATAATTGACCCAAACTGGCCAAAGGGAGTATTCCATGCCATAAACGTCATGCTCAGTATATAAGTGGGGGGTGCCCATAGTGGGGGTGCATCCATTTTCCATTTTCCATCTTGTCTCTTTCTCTTGCTTGCTGGCATCATTCCCTCTACCTTGCTGGCTCGCTTTTGCTCCTTTGCTTGCTGCTCAGTTTTGTTTCCATGATCGCTGCTCGGGACGGGCTGTATCAGCCATTTGGATATTGGGTGGTGAGAAATCATTTTGTATATTTTAGTATACTTATATTTTGTTACTATTGTATTTTTCCTTTGCTATTCTAGGAAACTGTCTTCATCTTAATCCAGAAGTTTTCCTGTCTTCCCAATTTCTCTGCCCCATCCCACTGGCTAGGGGGCTGGTAAGCGAGCAACTGTGTGGTGACTCAGGCTAAACCACAACAGCAACCTAATAGCCTTCCTAACCTCTTAAAATAGGGATTTAGATGTAGCTTAGTATCTTATGTACATTACTGTTTCAGTTTTATTGTAACATTTTGTACAAGAGTTATACATTTCCTTATACTAATCTGTTTTTCTTGAAAAGAAATCCAGCACTGAGTTATACATGAGTTGCAAGGAAGCCTATTAGCATGCAATTATTAGTAATACATCAACAAAGCTCTCGGTTGTCCTGTGTCATAACAAGGTCCCTACTATAAAAAGGCTGGATACAGTATCTGTCAAAAGGGCAATATTCAGCCCAAAGTTTTCCAGCATAAGAATACTATATTACATACTGTTTCTTGCTGCTGCTTCTTTCCTTTGAGATATCCTGACGTATTTTCAGTCACCATCCATCACTGGCAATTGCTGTCTCTTTCTGGATGTGTGATTAACTGACACACGCAATGTTGTAGAAATAGAGCAGACTATGCAAGACCCAGTAGAATATTTTTTGAGCCGAAGTACTAGTACAACTCTGACAGTTACAGCCTTGACAAAAACTTTCTCCCTTTTTCACAAAAATTCATTATACATTTCTTAAAGTCCTAGCAGCCCCTCAATCTTTTCATACTTTCAGAGTGCAGAATTACCATCTGTGCTTTGTAAATCAAAACTGTACATCCAAACAATATCTTCTATAAAAATTTGTTTGGTCATTAAGTATAAGATTTTCTTAGTCCCCGTTATTTTATTGAGATGAAGAGAAGTCTTTAACATCTCCTTATGAACAGTGAGTGATTTTCCATGTTCTCTTCAATTTTTTTTTTTTTTTTTTTGTAGTCCAGCCTATTGATCAATTGTTTACTTGTTCTAATTGTCAGATTTTAACTGCAGTTTTGGAGAATTCAGATGGAAATTGTATAGTTAACTCTTACAGAACCCCTGATGTTATGTTTTTATTACTAACTGGGTATTATAACCATTTTTTAAGCATATTTGTAAATGATCTTTTAATAGGAAATTAGTTTTGTTACAGGTAAAAGATAAGATATTAAGACAGGTGATTGACAATGTATCAAACAAGAGTTTCAGCAATGAATACTCTTCAGGAATGTTGATACATTAGCTTACTGGGTGTTTGAAGGAATGAACTCTTTCGATAATGAAATAAGTTACCATTTCAATAGATATTTCTTTATGGATTTTTTTTTCTTGGCATGATCATGAATAATTTCTCTTTATTTATTAATCTAAGAGTTAAGAAAGAAATTCACCTTTGTGAAAGTCCACTGCTTTAGATGATGCTTTTACTTCATTAATTAGAATTCAGATGTGCAGAGTAATACTTTCCTAATTTTATTCTTCCTTAGCTAATTAGTTGAATTCCATTGCAATATAAATATACCATATTTCAGACAATATTTCATTTTATTGTCATGCCTTACTCCTTTCTTTCCTAACTGCCATATCACAGCCATTTCCCAGCTCTTCTCTGTTAATTTCTCACCTTCAGCTTACCAGCTTCTCTTTGTAATTAAGACCATCCTACTTCAGTATTTAAATTTTACTGCTCAGTACAAATCCCTTTCTAGCTTTTTCTATTGTAGTTCTACTTCTTCTGCAAAGCTTTCACTGCACTTTTTTTTTTCATTTTACGCTGCACTGCTTTTTGTGTCTGTAACACAGGGTTTGTCCTAATCTATCCGAATAACAGTTATTTGTCCCTTAAAAAATAAGTAGTGTCTATTTCTAGCTCTTCAAAATATGTCTTTTTTCTATCCAAATAAATATTAAGTCCTGTAAATCTTAACTTTGAATACACGGTGGTGAAAAGCATGGAAGTCTTGTGAGCAGGGAGTGTTAGGAGTTGCCAGATCTGGTAATCCATCAGAGATGAGGTTGTTGTAGCTCTGTGACTCCACGTCCAGCCGGTAGCAAGGATGAGCATGTGTTCCCAATAGGCACACATGCACACAGACCTACAATGCACATATACATATGCACAAAGATGGCCACAGAGAGCAAAACAGGGTAAATGGAAGCAGCAAAAATGGCCTGATCCCGTTCTCATCTCTGGCTGATCAAGACAAAAATCAGCAATGGAAAAAAAATATATATAGATAATATGGTTTCCTCCAGTCTTAGACTTTTGCCCAGCAGCTGTTCCCTGGACTATTTTACTCAAGAAATTACATGATTATGCTCCCAGAAAAATTATTTCAGGGAGATTCCAGCAAACAGTGGCAGTGTGTATTGGGGTTTTGCTTTGTTTTTTTTTCCCCAATGTGAAACTGCACTGATACCATCTGTAATCACACCATCTAATGGCTTCACAGTTAAGTTTCAATACGTATTTTCAGATGTCAATGGATTATAAAGTTTTCTGCAATAATAGACCTAGACCTTCTGCTGGAGAAAGGGTGCAAATATGGTAAGGTACCTTTCAAAAGTAGGGTTAAGCACAATTTGAACACATATGATAGCTGTGGAAATTGACCTTTTTAATACATCGTCTTTGAAAAAGTTTCAGGACTGTGGAAAGGTATCTTTTCACAGTAGACAATTCAATGACTGTTATATATCTATTTTATAATAATATTTACAGTGTGTGACTTTATTTTTATCTGAAATATTTTACCTTTCTATCATACAAAAGTTTTGATATTTTTCCAATGATGCTTATGAAATTTATATTAGTCACAGCTGTGAAAGACTAAATCAACAACCACCTAACTGCTCATGATGGTTAAATTAAATCTTATCATAGATTTAATTTATGCCTTTTTACTTGCATGCCTACACAAGGTTAATTCAGTTGATACTGATCAACCTAGCTGCAGGGTGCTGCTGACAAGCTGATAGTATATGATCTGGGAGAGTTTGAGCATCCTCCTGGTGATGAGCTCATTGATAGGACCAGGACGCAGCTTGTCAGTTGCCATTGTGCAATTTTTAAGCATAAGTTAGGAAGAGGTCAGGAACACAATGATGTCATCGGACCTGAGGCAACTGCAGGCATGGTGATACCTTGATGTTTGGTCTGTCACCTTTGTACTTGTCTTGGGCATCTCCCCTGTCCCATCCTCCTGAATGAAGAGTGAGTTTGACTTGTGTGGTGTGATCAGGACAACCGTTTTTCTTTCTTCCCCTGCTCAGGCTGCAGTGATCAAGTGCATCAGTTATCCCCAACAGCCAGTAAATTATTACATCATTTGCCTGCCTCATTATCCCTTTTCTGGTTCCTTGACCTTTTTTTTTTTTTTTTTTTTCTGTATTTGTATCTATCCCTTTCTGTCCCATGAGGATACAACCTGCTCCAATTTACTCTTTACCCTTTGACCTTAGCTTTGCTACATCTGTACCCAAATGTGATTTTTCTAACACTGCTTCTTGGATGACCTTGGTGGCACATGATATTACTGGCACAGTTACCCCACTGCTGCTGGCTTTGAGTGATTGCATTCCCTGAGGGGCCCCAGTCTTCCCTCTCAGAGGCTTATGATGCTCAACCCTTTCCCACATAACCCCCCTTGCACACCTGTGAGATCCAGACGTCCTTCATAGCACTATCTGTGACTGCTACCTGTCATGCCCAGATGTTTTCTATGTCCTACTGAGTCAGCTTAACCTTAGCCAGCACCTAGTCAGTGGTCACAGTGCCCTCGTGATCTTCTACATTAAGTATATTAAATATTATTGTACTGTTACTTTATATTTAAATATAATGATTTCTGATGCAGTTTAAGTGCTGGAGGTCAAAAACTGTTGTGCTTTCCTTTCCTCTAGTAGATTTCTTTCCTATTGTTAATAAAAAACTACTGTTTGCTTTTTTTTCAATAAGATACCACATTAAGGGGAGAGATGGTGCACTACTTTTCTACTGTCTTCTAAAAATCTCACAAACAATTGCTGTCTGCCATACTGTGTTGAAACACCACCTCTCTCAAGAGCATGATCACATGTTGGAGTGCTCTATCTCTTTGACACTGAGACCCCAGAAGTCTCTTCTGAGATCTGTATTTTAAAGCAGAATTTTTTTTCTTTTAAAACAGACAGTAAAGGTGTTGCTTTTTATATAATGGCCTACTGGTACGAACCCTCTGCAGGGAGAAGAATTTCATTCAACATAAGGGAGTTAAAATCCACATATATTGCCAACAAGATGCAAGCTCCAGTCTCAAAGGTTTTAAACTATGTTAGGGTTGCAGTCTGCTTTTGTGTCTGAGTTTTGTAACTACAGGGCAAGAGTAGATTGGTAGAACCAATTGACTTTTTATTGCAGTGTTTCAGACACTCATTGTTCACAGCTTGTAGGATTAATTATCCCTTACGTTGACAGTATCTAGATGACATGCAGAAATAGTGCAGGGAAGCAGGTTGTCTTTCTCATTTCCCTCTCCTTCATTTCACCTAGGCTTCACAAGGGTGTTATCCTTGAAGAGTGCTTTTTGCTTAATCTGTTTCCTCACTCCCCGTTGTTTGGAAAACGTGTGTTTTGGAAATATAGATCTAGGAGGGTTTGGAAATCACTGTGGTATTTCATAGGAAAGTGCTATAATCACTACGTTATCACTTCAGAAAGACAAACGGCAGCTGCTCTCCCTCCAGTTATTTCAGAGTAGGGAGCAGTCATAACTATATTTTACGAGATATTTCATTTTCTACATTTGTATGCAAGCGTGTATGTGTTTTGAGCATGTTCTGAGAAATGCCTGGATTTCTTTGGATCTAGTGAAGTTTAGAAAGGAGATAATCACTGGGCTGCTCAGGCTGGAGTACTTCTGAGTCAGTACATAGTTAAAACTACAGGGAGTAATAACTTAAAACAGGGAGGCATCCATCTACTTAGATATATCCTGTAATGTACAAAGCAGCTAAGCAGGAGCTTTTGATATTGAAGTAATTAGTTTAAGGACCTCAATTCTGCCTAATCCCCATTTGGAAACTGAATTCATTTATTTACGTTTTCCCAGTATGTGTATTAAAATCTCTGATTTGGTATTAACATTTCTGAGATTTTGTCAAGACTGCTACAGCACATAAAAAAAAGCAAATATTATGATATAAGATATGAAAGTGTATAAATGCAGCTGTTAATGACTGAGAAATATTACATAAGACAATGGAAAGGAAAATAACTTGTAATGAAAAATGTTTTATCTGATATTTAATGAATGGTTGTCCAAAGTGCATTAACAAAATAAAGCTGGGAGAGCATATTGTGGGAGTGCAAAGTTTTGCTTTGCCCACTAATTAGTAATGTAAAAAAAAAGAGAGGAGTAACCTTAGACTGAATTAATCAGGAATATGTAGAACTGTGTGCCAAGAACCAGTATTAATCAACAAAATGTTCTGGAACAGTGCTAGACATTAGATAATGAGTGCATTGCAGTATTATATATCAAGGCTTACAATGATCAGTGAACACTGAATGGGAACTCTTTAACAGAAGAAGCCCTGAGAGGAGTAGCCAACCTGAGAGTGTTCACTGGAATATCTTATCACTACACTTTTTTTGTAGCACATGACTTCACACACCACTGTAGTAGAGCAAAAGTATTTATTAATTTATTTATTGACCTCAGTGAAGATCATCAGTCTGCAGTTCCTGCAGTGCACAAAAAAAAAACTTCCTTTCCATAGTTAGTCAAGGTAGTTTATTGATCACAGTTCACCAAGTAATAGGAGAGAGAGAGAGCAGAGTTTGCTTGAAGGATGATGCATTTTTTCATCGCTTTGCCTAAAGGGCAACTTCTATTGAAATCCATTTCACTACCTCAGTGGAAAAACTAGTTCACAATAGAAACTTTTTCATACAGTTGTGCAATATATCTGTGCTAGACAATTTCAAGTCTGTAAAGGAATTAAGCTTAAAAGTTTTCAGTGCCCTTACTCTACTAACTCAAACTGCTCTGATGTGTTTGGGTACTGCTTAAATGATGGCACCCCTTCAAGACAATATAGCAAGCTACAGATCTTTAAAATTTCTTTTTCTAATACATCATTTGTACTCTAGTTTACTAAGTAATGCTCAGTTATCTTGCATATCTCAAGATAGTTTTTCCTTTAGATGTCATGGTTTGACCCGGGTCAGCAACCACACCGCTGCTCGCTTGCTCTTCCCCTTCCCAGGGGATCAGTGAGAGAATGAGGAAGAAAAGAAAACTTGCAGGTTGAGATAAAGGCAGTCTACTAGGATAGCAAAGAAAAGGATAATAAAATATATATCTAAAAATAATAGGAATAATAAAATACACCAAAAAAATTTATGCACAATTTCTCACCACTCAAAAACCCGATAACCAATACAGCTCGTCCCAAGCAGCAATCACAAATGAAAAACTGAAAACTATCCAAGAAATATTATGAACAGCAAGAGAAAAGGCAGCCAGCTCACCAGCCAACCTCCACTTATGTATTGAGCATAACGTTTATGGCACGGAATACTCTCTTTGGACAGTTTGGATCAACCGTACTGGCTATACTCCTTCCAGGTTTCTGCACCTGCACATTAGTGAAACCTGGAAAGTTGGAAAGTGTCCTTGGTCTCTTTAGCAACAGCTAATAACATCAGTGTATTATCAACATTCTTCACATCCCAAATCTCATATTAAATCCAAAAACACAGCAGCTCCTGAGAAGAAAATTAGCTCCATCCCAGCTGAAATCAGGACACTAGGATAGCTAGAGTTAAGGTCTCACCTTATTTTGGTCTGAGGAAAATTTCCAAACACATTACGCAGTTGTGAGTTGTATGTTTCTTGTCACAAGATGTCCTGACTACTGCCTTTTCACTGAGCAATAGAGCTCTTCTGGAATATATAAAGTAAAGCCTGTATGATGCAAGACAAATATCTTAGAATAAACCCACCCCAGATTTTCACAAAATTTTTAAAAAGAAGTGGCCTATTTTGCTAAATTAATTTTCTCCTTTTTGGGGCGGTTGGGTTTTTTTTGCATATTGTTTTACATTTATATCACCATATTTGCATTTTCTAACTCTAGACTTCTCTATGAGAAAACCTCTGAACTTTGGAAAGAATGACAATTTTATTGTTGCAGTTATTTAAATAGTGAATGCATTATATAGGAAAACTCAATAAAACTAAACTTTCTCTCCATCGATTGTAATTAATTTAGAAATTAAGAATAGCAATTACAGTTGAGGTGCTTCATTTTATCACTCCTATCTAAGGGATGGTTTATGAACAGATTATACCCCAGTGAACCCATTACTACAGTCCTTCAAGGAGGATGATCAGCAACAAGGGGATGGTAGTTCATGGCCTAAGAAGCACCTAAAATTTTAGGTATACTGACCCGCTGAGCTATTGGCTCAGGGCGATGGTTTCCTGACAGTTTTTCACGTTATGTCAAAGCTAAGTACCTCACTTCCTGTGCAGTAAACAAAATGCTTCTGTTCAGGGATATCAAAAAGTTTTAATTGAAAATTTCATAAATCATGTTTAACATCTGACTAAAAAGTTGTTACAGGCTCAACTCTCACTAAAATAGCTTGAAGTTGCACAGTAATAGATGATAAACCCTTAAGATACTGCATCGTAAGGAGAGACTAATAAAGATGAAAAATTATATATAAATAATAACAATTAGAATTGTATTTCGTGGATCATAAAAAATCAGGGAAGCTCAAACACACAGTTAAATTACCTGCAGGGTTTTTTTTTTTGTGTCAATTTTCATAGCAAATTATTAATTTTTAATTTAAATATGTCTAAAAAAACCAAAGGGCTAGAGGAGCATCTCAGAATTTGCAAAAGATGCTGGATAGGAACTCAGTAATTCAACTGTTGCCAGATAAGTGAAACCTCCTTGAGACTCCTTGTTTGCTGGGTGAGAACCTGGAGTACCTGTTCCTTGAAGGAACACTTGCACCAGATGGTAATGAGAAATGCCAGAAACTAGCTCCCAAGTTTTGATGTTGACTGTGTTCTGCATTGCATAGGTTAGATAAATATTCATCCCTCTAGAAACAGATTTTTCTGTTTAGAGAAAAAAACAAAGCAATTTTTTTTTCCTATTTCTTCATAGATTCCATAAATTTAACTCTCCATTATCACCAACAGCAATGAGTTCTGAACATGTCAGAAAAAATAGTTTGGATATTTTTTTTTAAATTTTGACATTTTCTTTTCAGTGAAAACTACTCATCCATTCAAATAATGTTTGGGGTTTTTTTATCCAAAACTGCAATTTTTTTTCAATGATTAATGACTTACTAACAAAAGTTCATTTAGCTTTAAAGTCAAGTACTAGTTCTAAAATATGTTTTGAAATATATATTACCAGATGTCTACACAGGTGTGTAGACAGTCAATTTCAGTGTGAAATCAGTTGTGCGTTAAGGACTTGCATTGGAGGAACACAGTTACACCATCTGTGAGGCTGTTCTACTTCAGATTGCACATCTGAAGATGCTGAGCTAAACTTAAAATTGAGAAGCTTTAAAAGTCACCAACTTTTTTCTCCTTCATCTTTTCCCCTGTTCATAAGTTATGGATGAGACACTGCCATAGTTTAGCTCCACTCTGGACAAAGCTACATAGTCTCTCTCTCACTCCCCTCACCCTCCAAGGGAATAGGGAGAGAGAATATAAGAAAAAAAAAGCTCAGGATTTGAGATAAGGACAGGGAGAGATCCTTAAAGTTACTGTTATGGGCAGTAGCCCCTCATGACTAAATAAAACCAGGATAGACACTCTGTGTCTTTTTCTGCTAGTGCACTCTGTGATGTTAACATTATAATTTAAGATTTTGAAGGTAAAATAAAAATGTTATTTCTATGGTGTACTGTACTTCGCTTCTTATACTGCAGAACTTAAGTAGTTAATGAGATTGTTAAAATATCAGGTAACATTGTGTTGTCTTAGTATCAGATCAATAGGAAAGCTTTCTTTTCATTAAAACTTATGAAACAATTTTAACATATAAACAGAGTTTCAATTCTGTTGTGAGAGTCAGAGGGACTTAGTTACAAATTTCAGAAGATTTAGCACTCTGTTTAGTCTATTTCTTCTCAATGATACATGTTTTTTATGGCCTTGCCTTCCTTGTGATGTGAAGGCCATGCAATCTGGAACTCTGAAAGGCCTTTGATTTGAGCTGCATATTAACATAGATGATGTATGGACAATATCAGGAAAGTCATGCTGTTAAGACAATTTGTTGTTAAATTAGAGTTATTTCAGTGGCATCTAAAAACTCTCCTGTGCCACACACAAGAAAGAGTTCCTGTTAAACATATATTGATACATTTCAAAGGATTATAACTCATTTCTTTGTCATCCTTGACACTCCTAGGACTGAAACTAATGAAAGAAATCTTCCAGTGAAATTTACTTGGGGAACATAAAATAAAATTTTCTGTGTTTCTTGAGATAGTTTAAAAAGAAAAGAGGTCACACTTTATTCCAATCTTTGATGCTGAATAGGATTTTTTTTTTTTATAGACTGGAGGTGTTTTCACTTCATTACATAGCAACATTGATATTAGTGAGGCTACTACACACTTACTGTGTAACAGAGTGGATTTTCTTTATATTGTGGAAAAGATGTAGAAGCAGTTAAAGCTTGTTTTGATTAGCTGAAGACAACTGTTAAGGAAACAAATCTATTTCCTCATTCTATGATTCAAACTATTATATTGCATTTTTAAATGAAACAAATTATTTCATCCATTTTAAGAATAATTCTATTTTTCTTAATAATCCCAAACTCACAATTTTCATGGTATACTAAAAAGGAAAGAAAAAAAGTCCCACAAAATAAAACAGGAGTTTTATGTTCCTTTGAAGAACTACAGGAGGAAGGTAAGTCAGAGGTTCTTATGAATCATCATGAACAATCAACAGAACGGTCAACAAAAACTAAAAGAACAATGAGAGAGCTCTTTACTTGTCCTGTCATAGCACACCGCATCTTGTACTATGCACTGAATGGGACATGTGCATATGTGTAGAAATATAAAAAGGCTTGTCTGTGTCTTTTTCCTCCTATATGACACCATTTTTTTATAGGCCTTTTATGGGAAACCAGACCTGTGAGCAACTCTTTGAGCCCTTATGTTGCCTATTTAGTCTAAAAAAATCATCACAGTCTCTTTCATCAAGGGAAATTTGTTAGTAAAGGGCAGAAGCATATTTCAACCCCAACATTGAAAGATTTTTTTTTCTTTTTGTGAGGTACCTGTGGAAAACTATATTTCAAAGAATTAAATTATTACATACCAAATGCAAAACTTGCATTTCCGAACCTTCAAAATTCTTTCCCAGAAATTGTCTTACTTGTGCTATGCTTTCAACGACCTAATCTTTACTTCCATCTTTTCCTCTTAATTTTTCTACTAAAACCAACTAAATTGCATAGCTCTTCTATTCAGCCTAAACTTTCAGTTCTATATTACTCCTCAATTTTTTCACAAATTATTAATAATTTTTATGTTTTCAAAATACATAACTTTCAGTTCTATATTACTCCTCAATTTTTTCACAAATTATTAATAATTTTTATGTTTTCAAAATACATAGCTTAAACCTAGAAAGAACCTATGACATATTTACAATGCGGATGTACGAGCTATGTTGTCATTGGAATCATTAGGATTATATTAATTATATTAATTATAATTGAGCAAAATTTCTAGAAAACAAGATTTATGCAGGAGATCAAGTATAATTCTGTTGAGAATCAAGGGGGGGTTTGTGCGTTAATAAAATATCAAAATTTGTGTTGAGTTTGTTGAACTGAAATATGAAATATATATTTTTGGCTAAGCAAGGATAAAATATTACTAAAAAGTGATTATAAGAGGAACTGACATATATTTACAATTGCAGTCTTATTGATTGAAGTCATGCATTTCATAGTTTACATCTTGCAATTGCATTAATGAAAAACATATGCAGTACAGGTGTCCATGGTAAAACCAACACTATTTTGTGATAGCAGAGATGTTTCCTTCTAATAGTGTGAAGCTATTGCAAAGATTATTGATAAAATATCAACCATAGAGTTGATGTAATAATGTTAACCAAACCCCAAATCTCTCACTTAGCTGAAGCCTCTCCTACTTCCTATGAATTGTCTTCCCCAGGACAAACATGCCGTACTGATAATATTGCTTTCATTAATATTTAATCTATTCTATATATTTCATTAACATTTAATGTATTCCTGGACTATAGCCACTCCTAATTCCAAACTCTGCATTTATTAACCTAAAGCAGTTATACCTAGGTTAGAGGAAGCTTACTGAGATTTAATTTAACCGAAAAAAAACCTTATAGAATACAGTAGAAAATTGTTATTTTTTTTTCAGTATCTGGAAGTTAAAAACAACCAGGGAGAGAGAAACATAGCCAAATTCTTTTACGGATTCTTATACATCTTAAAAAATGTGGTTAAGATGGGGAAACTGAGATGGAGAGGGTCTCTTTTTTTTCCAGCTTAGGTAGTCACACATTGTTCTTTTTTCCCTTTTCCTCTTCTTGCCTAATTTTTCCCTCTCCTATTTCTCAAGTGTCCATTCAGAATGTCAGTTCAAAATCTACACTGCTTGTTTGACATTAGTCTGTGCTAAGCAAAGTGAATACTGAATTACCTTCCAAGCATGTTGGAATTTGAAGTTTAGAGCAAGGATCATAGGATAGTTCAGGCTGTAAGGGACTCCAAGGAGGTTCTGTGTCCAGCCGCCTACTCTAGGCAGGTCAGCTGTCAGATCAGATCAGACTGCTCAAGGCTTTACCCACTTGTGTCTCAAAAATATCCAAAGATGAAAACTGTGCAACTTCTCTGGGCAACCCGTTCCAATGCTTGACTGCCCTCATACTGAAAAAAAGTTTTCCTTGTACTCATTCTAAACTTTCATTGTTTCAAATTTTACTTATTGTCTTTCTTCCTCCCACCAGGCACAACTGTGAAGAGCCTCACTTCACTTTCTCAGTAACCTTCTCATAGATACTGGAAGGTGCTATTATATAACTCTGAAGTTGTCTCTTCTCCAGGCTAAACAAACCCTCTTTCTTCAGCCTCTGTTCACAGGGTAAGTGGTCCAGCCTCCAGCCCTATTGGCACCTCTCTGCTCAACTTCCTCCAGTTGATCAATGTGTTCTTGGCATTGTGGAACCTGTGTGATAAACTATTTATACCAGGTCTAATAAGTGCTTAGTAGAGACAGCATAACCCATCTGTCAATCTTCTGTCCGTGTCCTGTTCATACAGCCTAGGATGCTATTGGCCTTGCTGCTACCAGGGCACGCTGCTGGCTTATGTTCATCTTGTTGTCCACTAGGAACCCCAGGGTTTTCTTTCTGTAGAGCTGCTCCTCAATCAGTCAGCGAGTCCTCAGCCTGTACTGCTGCCAGGGGCTCTTCCTTCCCAGCTGCAGGATTTTATATTTGTTCTTGTTAGGTTTAACAAGGTTCCTGTTGGCCCATTCCTCCAGTTTATCAAGGTCCCGCTGAATGGCAGGGCTGCCTTCAAGAGTACCAACCTGGTCCTCCCAGTTTCTTGGAATCTGTAAACTTGAGAAGAGTGCATTCCATGAGTGCTCATCGGAAAAACGGAATGGGACAGTTCCAGGATAGACCTCTGCACTATTTTACTTGTTATCAGCCTCCATGTAGAGTCGGACCTGGTCAGTTTTTTACCCATCTGATAGCCCATACATCCAAACTGTAATGTCCCAAACTGAGTACAAGAATACTGCAGAAGACATTGTCCAAAGCCTTGATAAAGCTAAGGCGAATGATGTCCACTACTCCCCCCTCATCTATAAAACCAGACATTTTATCACAGCAGATATGTTGGTAACACTTGATTTGTGCATGGTTACTCCCCACTCGCTGTTGCAAAACTCCTTCTCATTCACGCATCCACAAATGGCTGTCAAGAGAACTTGTTCAATAACTTTCCCAGGGACTAAAGTGAGGCTGACCAGTCTGTAGTTTCTTGACTTTTTGAACTTCTATGAAGATGGGTGCAACATTTACTTTTTCCTAATCATTAGGAATTTACCCCAATCTCCATAACTTTCCAAAGATGAGAGCATCTTGCAAGCCCCTCAGGTAGCTGTCTGAGCGCCCTTGGAAGCAGCCCATCTGAAGCTGTACTTACAAGTAACTGTAAGAACTAACCCACACTGAACTAATGCAGTAGTAGAAGGCTTTTTAGTAGCCTTATATATTTAAAATTATAAGTGAATTGTGAAGTTCTCTTCAAAACTCACAGTTTCCCAAGTGCATAAGTGATCTATTCACAAATTTATTTAATATATAATCAATTGCAATGTCAAATAGCAATTTGCAAAAGTTATTTGTTTGGATTTGGTGAACAGTTCAGAGGGTACAAAATAGATCCCTTTCAAAAATACAGTCTTTTCTGGTGATTCATATTTGCGCACTCACAAGCACATGAGCTTTATCACTCCTTGCTGCAGAAAAATCTAGAACTGCATATCAGTGTTTGATCTAAAAAACCCTTCATTTATCTAATTACAGAGAATTTCAGTAATTTTAGTAGTATAACTCAAGTAGTATGTTCAGGCATACCTAGTTTACCAATTACACTTTTTGTCTCAAGTGAGAGTACACATACAATTTAGAGGATTCTCAGTTACAGCTAGTCCATTTGCCAGTTCACTGCTCTTTCTGTTGTAAATATACTTGTCTTTCTTCCATTTCCTACCCTCGGTGTTAAAGGAGTTTTTATTAATTATCAGCAACTTTTGTTAGAGGTGCAAAAACACACACAAAGTTGTTGATGTCTTTGAATGGTATAATGTGTGAAGAAGATAAGCAAAAAGCTAACAGACAAATACAACCTAATCATTTGGCTTGATTCTTTCCTCAACGTGTAGCTGCTTTATATTATGTAATTTTTTAGTAAGTGCAAAATTTCCATTAAATAAGACATGACATCGGGTTTATTTTCAAATAGTTTCATTTATTTCAAAGGAGTAATGACTTCTGATTTACACTGTTGGGATAAGAACGTATCTGCTTTTACACTTTTCATGAATATCTAGAAACGTGTAAAAGATGTAGTAATTACCAACTCCTGATCCATTTCCTTGTTATACTATATGCTCTATTCTCAGAGAAAGGTTTAGTTATTGAGGAAAAGATTAATAGAAAAATAATTTTACTTTCTCTATCTTTAACTACTTAGTTATGTTTCATTATCATTAAAAGTTATGCTTTCTAGATTGCTCACTGTTGCACTCACTGTCTTTCCAATAAACATAATAATGAAATTCCAATGGACTTGAACAGAATAGGGGTCATGACAATACAAAGACTCTGAAAATATCTCTACTCGAACAGAACTTATTCTTTTTACCTCTTTTGGTCAGATATACAATGCAAAGCATGATTTCTTAATTATTAAGGATTTTCAATCTTGGATTGTGTTTAAATACCCGATTTCCAGTTTTGGAAAGGAAAATACAAAAAAAAAAAGCCACCTATTCTTAATTTTCAAATTTGGAAAATCAGTCTGTTTTAATTTTTTTTTTATTAGCGTGTTTCTGTGAGGCCCTTGTGTTGAAACTAGGTAAGGTACTCTCTCCTACTTATTTATTTAGTAGAAAGCTTTCAGTAGAAATGGATAGGACAGAGTTCAAATGTTTCTTATTAAGACTAAAGTCTCTAGTGATATAGGATAAGTGCTCTTGAATCTGATAAGCTCCTCTGTGGATAAGAAGAGACGATCTTGGTTTCCCTGTTTGAGAATTACCCTGATTTCCAATCTGTTTCTTTAACAATCTTAGACAAATAAAGGGAATGACATGGGCTGAAGTACATCAAAACACTGATAACATGCAAAGAACATCCTTAATTAGCCTCTTATGGTCCACTTATTACTTAGATTAGACACAGGTGATAGAAGTGAAGTATATGCTAAGACATTACTTGCAACCATAAAGAAGTATTTTCAGGAATGCCTGTTAGTGGAATGTGGCTGGTTTCTATGTGTGGAAGTCACCGGTGTGAGAGAAGGCCTGTATGACTATAAATATCCTGTATGGCCACCTGCTTCGTTTGTACAGCCACCCCACTATCATTACAAAATGTGTTGCAGTCTTCACAGTTGTCACTGTTCTGAAACCACTCTAGAGTAGTGTGTTTGGGACTCATGCTATAAGCTGTGGTACACATGGCTTTGTCTGATTACAGGAAGATGTGCCCTTTCTCTTGGCTTCTAGAATATTTATTACACATTAGCTGTCTATTATGACTTTATGAGTAGAAGACCTGACTACATTTCCTCTTCAGATAGGCAATTTCAGTAGAGATCTCCTAACAAATTTCCTTTATTCAGTCTTGAAAGTACTCTGAGGTATAATTCACCTTCAGAAGTTTGTTTTTGGGCTTCTTGTAAGTTTTCCAGTCCTCAGGAGTTAAACTAGATGTGGATGCAACATTTGATTAATTTGTAAGACAGATAATATTTGATTCAGGAACAAGAGTTCCAAGCTCTGTCTGTTGATCCTTGATACTCTTTTCCATTGTTCTACAAGCATGTTGTAGCCCAGCATATAAAGGAAACCATGCTGACTTGCTACTGTAGAGCTTTTTTTTTTTTGTATCAGATTTCAACTGAGTACTTTAGTGTTGCCATCTAAGCAGTAATTTTAATCATTACCTGCACCTCTTCACATTTTCTTTAATAAATCTTGTTAATAATTAATGTCATTCTTCTGATAATTCCAAGATAAGCTAGGAAAGATTTAATAACTTTTCTCCAAATGACCTACCGAGGTCTCAAAATCTATTATAATAATTAATGCTTAGCTGTGAAGTTGAACACATTTCACATAAGTTTTAATGTGTGCTTCTGATAAATACTGTTTACAATACCAGTGATTAATCAGTGTTATAACTACATGTCCATATGCATAAAGAAGAAACTGCCCAAGTGAATTTAAATTTGGCTATTATTGAAGCTAGACAAGAGAAACTGTGAGCTGTATATGAGGTAAAGGGCAAGAACACCTGGTAGAACTGCCTCTGAAACAAAACTGACACCGTCACAGTGATGTATTTCTACCTCTAGGGTCGCAGTTTCACCATTATGATGATACAGGATGCACTCCAGGGCAGTATTCTTAGAAATGTATGGATGTGTTACAGTTTTCCAAACAGAGCTTCTTTCAGTGATGCTGCTCATCATATTGCTAATATAATTGTCTCTTGAATAGAATTCCTAACCTAATATTATGTAGTTGTGCCACCCCAAAAAACCATACTTAATCTAATTCTCCTTGTAGAAACATACAGCTCTAGGGCACTTACCCTTCATATCTAGGGTAAAATGAATTTTATCACTTCTGTAGTTTTCTCAATGTAAATAAAATTTGGAAAATAACTAATATACTACAAATATCATTAAAAACTCTTCTCCATTCATTTCAGTATGAAAATTACAGATGTGCCCAGCTTTAAAATACATATGAGTAGTTATTCTCTTATAAAATAACTGGGTTTTTCTTATAGCTCTTGTGCATTATGGTAGACTTCCAGATGCTGAGGTCAGAACTGCATTCATGATAGATAATTCCTCATCATTTTCCTGTGATTTAGCTTCCAGAATTAAAGTCTAGTTTTTTGTTCTTTGTTTTAAAAAATAAAACAAACTAAAATATTGTCTGTAGAAAGATTTCTTATACACATATCTTCCTCTGAGGAAAGTGAACCCCTTTGGGCTCATCACTTCAGAATATACAGCCAGCTGCAAGGTAGAATACGACTTAGAAAGAAATCATAGTGTCATCATGTAGCAATTTTTCTTTAGTATAATATTAAGGGAGCTTTCAGTCGTCAGGGCAAAACTTGTCTAAAACATGGTTTTTAGTATTGGAATTACTTGCCAATAGAATCTCTTCCTAGACATTCTTAACCTTAGAAAAAGAAATGACCACTTACAAAATTTGTTCTATGCATTAAAATCATCTAAGCCTAATGTCTCTGTGATTTTATTCTAAAGACCAAAAATCTGAAAAACTTAAATATTCTTAAGATTTTATTTTGAGATCTGTTATTCCAAGGAATTGGGGACTTCTGGGATGGTTTTCATAGTGTCACATAACCCATTAATAAACCTCCAGCACAGCTGAATAACAGTCCTATTAAGATCCACACTACTCACATTAACCATAAGTGAAGCAGTAAAGAGAAAAAAAATCTTATTTTTTAATGTTTAAAAGCAAACAATATTTTAGAAAGTACTATAATAATTGTTAATGTATTCTTTCCTATTCTTTTTTTTTTTTTATTTCCTATGTGTAATTTTGTCCTTCTCCTTTTGTTGCATGTAGTCTTACTGAGATGCTGTCCAACTATAATGGTGCTTTTAAAGTCTGAAAATTGTTGTTTGTTTTTCTGTCTGAAATGCTATATTCATTTCAACTAGTATATTTTTCTAGTTCTACTTATTGTCTGAAAAGAAGATATGAACTCTAGAAATTTTGCTTAGTATTCACTTTACAAGAAAAAAAGTTTGTTCCTGAGGCTTTTCTTAGCTAATCAAAACCGGAAAATTATTTATACTATGATGCTACTGATAGATCTCACAAAGGTTCCCAGTCTTGTACCCATGATATGTAACATGAACAGAATTAAAATACAGTTCCTTTCTTTCCCCAAAAGAAGTTAAAATGTATAGAAAACCTTGATTTTCAGTACGACAAAAAAGATGTCTCTCAGCAAGCATATTTAGTGCTATGTGTGCAAAAAATAGTGTTCCATTCTGAGAACTTCCTCTGTAGTAGTCGTTTTTAGTCGTTTTGTTGCAAAACCAATAATTCTGAGAGGGATGAAGGCTTTATATTCAACTATTACTTTATTTAATAAGATCCATGTTTTAGCAGTCCGGGCTTTGACATACAGCCAGTGACTCAGTAAAATCCCAGCTCTGTTTCAGTAATTATTTAAGAAGAAACTTAGCCAGTCTGCCATGGTTAGTGCCTCAAAGCATGTACATCCTTGGTAAATCTTACCAGAAAGTGGGAAGTGGGGTCTCTGTAAAACATTGCAAGTTTTAAGCAATAATATTTAGTATTCTTTAACTTGCAATTTAAATTATAGAAGCAAATACATTCAAAGTGAGGAGGTATAGTAAGTTCTAAGGATACATTTCTGCTGATGTTCTCATCAGTTGGTGCTATCCTTTCTTTTCTTGAAATAAAGCAAATAATGTGTGCTTAAGTTATAACTTAAAGTGTTAGAAGACTTAATAAAGACTTATTTTTCTCTTTTCACCCTGAAGCACTAAGCTAGCTTGAGAGAGGATCTTATCTACTACACTTCTTTATTTTAGAGAGAGACAATATCCCTTGATCAACATTGAGGTAAGATTATACTTTATTAAATTTCTCTATACCAAAGAGAAAATGTTCTTAGCAAGAGTTCTATTTTTATTTACATTTTTTTCTTTTTTTTAATGTTATCTATTCCTTTGCTGAAGAGTATAACAGTTTTCTCACTGTTATTTTTTTTTTGCTTAGCATCCCAAAAGTCTCGAAGTTGATAAGATATGAAACCAAACAAGATTACCAATCTTTTTGGGACTGTAAAATTTCCCTTACTACAGTGATTCTGTGATGCTTGTTTAGAAGGATCTTATTTGGAAGTGATTTGCTAGGGATATTTGGAACTATAATGTACTGGATTAAATGATTTTGTGACAAAGATATTAGTGGCCAGTACTGTTTTTGGGAAAAGCTTAGCATCTTGTCTAGTCTTCTGAGATATCTATCTGCTAGCAATGAAATACATTATCAAGTGCAGAATACAGTGGTACGATTGCACTTTTGAATTGTGTGGAGAGTATAGTGTAAGCCAGCTGCATCACATATGACTCTGTACAATAGGAGGATGCATTTCATCTTCTTATATAAGGAATACGAGAAACTGAAATTCTACCTTTTTATTGGGGCCAAATACAGATCATTTTGCATCTGAGTCATGCATACTGTTAACTCATTTTTCATCTCTACTACCATATTCCTCTGCCTCTTGAAATACTTGTTTCATGGTGTTAGGGTCTATTATGTAACATCCTCTGTCATTTTTTCAACTGTATTGATGCATCATGGTATTACGAAAACAAAGAGAGCACTGTTTGCTGAAACCTATTTGCACTAAGTTCAGTTTGTGTCAGCAAACTTTTGATCAAAGATTCTGGATAAGGAAAGAATGGGAGTAATTTATAACAAAATTCATTTTATAGACTGATAAAGGATGTGTATCAGTTGTTGGAGAGCACCTTCTAAAGTATCCTGAATTCAGAAAATGTGTTGTCCTCTATCAGCAGAAGGAAAAGGAATAGGCATGGTAGTTGCGAGAGTATATCCTAAGTTTAGCAGACAGAACTCAGTAGTCAGAGTCTGAGAAGCCTACTACTAACTACTACTAACTAAACTAACTACTTTAGTTACTGAGGAGTATATCCAACATGTTTAGACACTGCAACCTTTGGGGGTTCCCTTATGTTCTGGATTAGCTCCACTGAATTTTTGTTGGGCTGGTCTGAGACAAGAGGGATGGATACAAAAGTCTATTCAGTTTCTTTGTGGCAAGGTAATGTATCTCTGAGACAATAAAGTGGATGTTGGGGCATAATTTTTTCCAGGTAACTTCATTATATTCTGATGTTTACTTTCACCTAAAATGAAATATTAAAATATGTCTTCATAATTATGTTTCCTCCCCTACTAGAGTGGAAAGTGTACTGTATATATAAAATATTAATTCTTTACTCTTCATTTGTGGGTAGCAGGTCAGAAGGAAAAAAAAATCTATAGTATTTAGGTAACTTATGTTTTTAAAAACATTTGGCAATTAAATGAGATAGGAAAGTTACAGTTCCCTTTTCTTACAGAAACAGGTATTAGATAATAAACATTTTTTTTCCCCAATTCTGGATTGGGTTTACATTGATTTAAATTAAACTATTCTTAATTTACAGTCCTACAACTAGAAATAGAGATAATCCAGTTTAGTCACATTGCTTTTCTTTATCAGTGGTATATAGGAATAGGTGACCTTCAACTTCATAGCTTTCCAAGAGTCATATATTCCACAAATTAAGACAATTTTAAGCTCCCAAGCATTTTATTTTAAGGGGTTTTTTTTAGGTTTGTTTTGTTTTCTTTTAAGACTAGTAGCAGGTCCACGAAGTATATGAGATCTTTTTTTTATCTTTTACATGAGAGTCCAGTAGCAGAAGTGTGCTCCCAAATTTAATATATTAATTCTGGCAGTTAGAGCAGAAATATAAATTCTAGATTAAGGTTTCAGGTGGCAAGGAAATAATCACTGGAAAATGTTGAGGCAGAGCAGATCCTGGGAAAAGGGGCAGTTATGCCGGAAGAAGAGTTTTAGACACAGTTTTTAATATTTAGTTGTACTGCACTTAATCACTTCCAGGACAGCACCAGCTAGGAAACTTATTCCCTCATCTGCTTAGTACTGTAGGCGTGAGTTTATGCTAATTTTTTTTTTTTTTTTTTTGCATTGAAGTTATTTGGCTGAGATGAGTTTTCTGAATATATTTAGCTACTGTTGGACATTCTGGAATTCCTAGAATGCCCTCTTTGTTTTTTTTTTTTTTTTTAAAAAAAAATAAACAAAACCTATGTGATTTCTTGCTTTATTTACATTCTGTTCTAAACTGAATATTTGAAATGTGGCTTTGAATCTATGCCAAACAAACTTCTTCTAAAGTCTATTCTGTCAAAATTCATATTTGGCTTAAGCTGAATGTACATGCTCCGGTATAAGTGTATTTTCTTCTCTATAGAGTGGCTCAACAGTGTCTGTTCTCCACAACAACAGAACCCCAGGTCAGAATTCTGGCTGCTTGTATTCAGCTGCATAATGTTTTGGAGTGGCACCTGCTTTGCCTTAGTAATTCATCAAAGACCCTTAAAGAAGTAGCAACAGACTTTAGAGTTTGTGTTTTCTCTCTTCATTTGCTGTCTTGTGCTGAACCATTCAAGAGATGTATTTACATATTTGCACTATAGCTGAAGGTAAAGAAAGAGTGTTATATGGAAAATGAACATAAAAGTCTTATCTATGGATTTGAGTGACAAAGAAATGTAGTAGTGAATAGACATGCTTGGAACGCCTTTGTTTTAATGTAAGTGTAATATGTAATGTAAGTGTAATATGTAATATAGCTGGCGAATAGTTATGCAAGATAATAATATTAAAAAAAATAGCTTGGGGGCCCAGAGGGGCACTGGAAAAGTGAGTATAATAAAGGGGTGTGTATGAGTAGGTTTATGTATAACAATTTAACTGCATAATTAATTAATGTTTTTAAAAAATAATTAAATCATTTGGGCTGTGCTATCATCATTGTCACTGGACAAATAATAACCATTGTTTGCATTTAGATTAATCTGTGAAAAGCTTAATTAGTCAAATGCTAAACTCTTGGCTTAATACATAGGGTGTGTTCCCTTTTTGGCCATAATGAGATTTTGGGTGTAACAAAGTAGGTTTTTATTCAGCTGTTAAAGTCTTTTGTTCCTGCTTAGATGCTGGTATTTCTTCTGAGTTTATCTATTTGAGATTACTTGATGTTTCATCACATTTTTTATTCAAGTAGGTGGAGAGCCATTGCTTTCTGCCTTGCACAGGTTAGCAGGGTAATTGCATGTGAGACAAGCCAAGAAATGCTTGGATGCTAATTGGGATGAAAATGTTGAGTGAAGCTGTATGAAAATTTTGTGTCCAGATCTACAGGAATCATAGAATGGTTAGGGTTGGAAGGGATCTTCAAAGGTCATCTAGTCCAACCCCCCTGCAAGGAGCAGGGACGTCCTTCACTAGATCAGGTTGCTCAGAGCATCATCCAACCTGGCCTTGAAAGTTTCCAGGGTAGGTTAGGTTGTGTAGGTAGGTTACAATTTAAGTCAAAAAAGATTTTTAAAAAGAAGAAAAAAAAAGTATGATCTAGTGTTCATGAATGTTCATCCTCCAGAGTTGCCTGGAGAGGATATATGGATGGTGTAAGTTTGGGGTTTTTTTTAATTTACCTTAGTAAGTAAGGTTTTTTATCAGATGATGTTCTTTGAATTTAAAATAAAAATTGAGAAATATCATTGTCTGGGAGCAGTGAAAATTTTCTTGATGTTTCACTTGACTCTGAAGTTTAGCAGCTGAATGAAAACAGAGAATACTTTGAAGTCAGGTAAAAATGAGTTCTTGACAAGAAGTTTATTGTTGTATTTATCTTTATACCTAGTTTAGGACCTTTTTTTTTAGAAGGACTTTTGGAATGCATGGAAAGTACATCTTCTGATGGACAAAAATATGCAGATGCTATCAGAGACTGAAAGTCCTGGGAGAGTATTTGCTATTGCATAAGTCTTGAAGCTGGTTGCTTACACATAGAGCTACTATGAGAAAACTGAGTCTACACATGGGCTAGATGACTAAACTGCTACTATAGTCACTGGAAAGTTACTGTAGAGCCTGGAGTTGCTGTTAAAAGATGGTGGAGACTGCAGTTGGGTTCATCTGAACGCAGGCATCTGCTAGTTTTTTAGCTGAATAATGTTGAGTATACTGACCTAGAGGCAGGATTCAGTTCCATAAATATAGTCCTTGGGTTATAGGAGATAGCTTAGGTTATCTGTGACATCTTCAGAGGCTGAATAAAATGACACACAATTTAAGATATCAGCACCTCTGTGGAGACACAACTGGAGACAGGTAAGATATCCTAGCTAATTTAAATGGCACTAGATATTACATGTGGGCAATTGAAATGAGCCTGATATCTCCATATAATGGAAACACTACATATAAACACCATATGCAATCATCTGAACATTGCTGATGGTAAAAATGTCATACTCATGATCTTCTGAAGGCATAGGTGAGATTAGATAGAAAAATACATCTATGTACATATAAATGTATATTAAAAACTTTAGGAATTAGTAGAGTAGAATCCTCTAGCTTTCAGGTACCAAATTCTTTATTTAGATAAATTCTTTGATCTTTCTGGACAGAAATGTGTTATTTTGTGCATGAATAGCAAAGCATGTTATACAGTTGGTCTAAGCAGGTAGAGTAAATCTGAAATATTTGGAAAGTATGCACAGAAGAGAATAGGCTAGGCACTTAAAAAATTGCTAGATCTACAGTGTAGGCTCACAGTGCCTGTTGGACTCCTGTACTAAATTAAGGTTTTGTTGATTCTCTTTGATATGTGATTGGCACTTCATACTCTAAGGATTTGAAGTCTTCCTTTAACAACATCTTAAGCAGTGATTTCCCAAAAGTAGCAGTAGCCAACACAGGCAACAATAGCTTCCAAAAGCAAAGTTACTGATTATTTCATGAGTAATGCAAATTGCAGTTTTTAGACTAGAGACTAAGTACTGGGTTTTATTGTTCTTCATAGGGCTTTGTCTTTCTATGAAGTGTAATTGCTGCTAAAACGCCCCCAAGTTTGGACCACATAGAGTAACCAGTTTCCCCTGCACTCAGTAGGTTTCAAAGTAATCCAAATACATACACGCATTTTAGAAAAGCAGAAGTTTTTAAAAAGAGGTATTTCTCAGGGTATCACTACTATGTATGTGCTGCTTGCAGACTATTATCTGCTATCAGCAGTTTATGGACAGTTACCCTGCTGAAAAGCTTGTTTAAAAACAACCTGAGTACATCACACAGTAGAAATACAGTGTGATATACAAAAGAATTTATATCTAAAAGTGTAAAAAGCTTGTAGAGTGTTGTTGAAAACAAGTTGCAGGGCTTGACCATTTCCCACACAATTCCTATAGATTATGCACACTTCAAGACAACAATCTAAAGAGATACATTTCTTCTTGGAATAGCTTGATTTTGTTCTTGCTGTTAAACAAGCCGGTGCTCATTCAGTAGGACAGCAGACAATTGGTAACCTGGCCCCACTGCTCTCTTCTTTTGAAGGTACCTGCAAGCAGGAGAGAGATAAGAGGCATAAAGTAAGGCTTCCCAAGAGGGACTAAGTAGCTTTCAGGTATGGACAACTTGAGGGAGGACAAAGTTGATTTTTCTTTTGAATACCAAAATTAATTTGTCTTTTGAAAGAGATATACAAAGGGAAGCAAAAGTGCCTACTGGTTATTGCCCTAGAGTCTTTCTAAACCCCTAGGGAGAGAGTGACAGAAGGAACAGAAAATTCAAAGGAGTAATAGATGTGAACTTTTGACGGAAAGAAGTTAATTACATTGTAGGTAGCTGCTACTCAATGTGACTGAGAGTTGGGATTGTCCCATGTTGCAGTGCTACAAAGGAAGGCATTTTAAGGTATGCAAGTAAGTTCTTTCACACATGTAGAGATTGGTATGATCTCCTGAAGTATTAAAATGCATGTGTAAAGTTACTCAAATTAATTACTTTAGTTTTGGTGCCATCAAGATTGCAAACAAATATGGCTAGATATTCAATTCTGTTGGCCTTTCTAATCACTATTCCTACATATTGAAGAATGTTTCACATGGATGGAACTTCTATTGCTTATTGTGGTGTAGATGAGACATTCTTTAAAAGTATCCTTTCTGAATCTCAAATCTTGCAAAAACTTTTATTGGCATACTGCTTAACTTTTTAAAAGATGATCAGCTCAGTGACACTGACAGTTCAACTACAAATGGTTGAGTACTTTTGTCATTTAGCTGGCAAGGGAAAATGAGACTGATTTTAGTGTTTTGGGAGAGTTGGAATATATTTAATTTGTTTCTGAGAAGTTTGTGTGGTGTTACTTTTAGCTGTACTCACTTTGCATTATTAAGTCTTTGAAGTGAACTCCCTTGGATTCATGGAAACCAAAGAGAAAACACAAGGCTTCCATATGAAAATATGAGAATGTTGTTTATTACTTTGACACTTTCCCTCCCTTCTTCCTCTACCAACAAATCTGAAAAAACCAACATTGCTCTTTTAAGAGGGTCAGTTAACAAAAATGTAATAAAATAGGAATATTTCTTTAAGGAAGTGCACACATCTGTGTATCAGGATCTGACTTTCTCAGCCTTTCTACCAGTTCTAGGCAGCTAAATTCCTCTTTTCAATGAAATGCCTATATTGGCTCTTTTCTCACTTGGCACTTGGGGTTTTTTGGTTTTTTTTTTTGTTGGTTTTTTTTCATTTAAATGAGTTCTGTATTGCTTATGAATATAATTGCTTATTTCTTTCTTCCTATCCTCTTCACCAAAAAGAGTAGTTCTACCAAAAAGTAACCATGAGAAAAGTGGTGCTTAAGCAGGTCACAAGCTATCTGTATTCAGATTATCCAGGAATATGTATTTAAAATAAAAATAGAGGGAGAAAGAAAATAATTCTGGATAGTATTAAAACTTATTTGATTAATTATTCACGGAAATATAACTTAATTTTTTTTTTTTTTTGAGAGGATACGGAAATGTATTTAAGACTACTCTGTATCTCAGTTGGGGAAATTTGATATTAAAAATAACCCTAGTATAAATCTTTGTCTTAGAAATGCTACAGATTCTCAGGGACAGTAGTCTGCTACTCATTTTTAATCAAGTTAGGATAGCAGGCATACAATATTAGGATCTATATAAACTTTGAGTTTGCCCTTTTTGAGCAGTTGGTGGGGACAACAGCAGAATTTATGATATTAATCCTTGGTGTTCTTGCTTTTCTATCGTGCATAGCCATATCTGACACTTGGCTGCACTTCTCTTACCTAGCATGCTTCTGTTTATAACCGCCACCTCTTCTCCTTCCATCTCCATCTTTGCCACCGCTGCCTACTACATGAATGTGTTTTTTCCCTTTCCACCCCCTAGTTATTATTTCTTCTCTTTGTATTATTATATTATTCTTAGCGTATTACCAGGACAGAGCTGGTATATATAGGAGTCAGTAAAAGCAGAACACTGTCATTTTGACTTGAAATCACTTTACACCTGCTGCACACTCAAGTAATACTTTGTCTAGAAAGGGTGTCTCTCTGGCACCTTATTCCAGCCCACTAAACCTGAGTTGCACTCTTTCCTTTTCATGTGGCAGACTGTGTCGCTACTACTCCTGTGGATATGACACCATGATCTAATCCGACTTCAGCTATTCATGCATTGCAGTTCTCGCTCCCTGACTGCCAACCCAAAACCAGATTTGACATGTACAAAGTTTTGCTTTTGGAGCTTGTAGGCAGTAAGAATGTAGAATGACAGAGGAATGATTTATGATTTATTTGTTTGAAGGAGAATAGCATTCAGTATGTTTATGACACACTGTATTAACCATATCTGGCATTTCAGTGAAGCCTGTGGGTAAATACGATGAAGCCTTGCTAAATCCTGTAATTTGCACTGTCTCTTTGGGAAAAAAAAAAAAGTGTGTCTGAATTCAAATTGTCCTCACTCTTTCAATATGTCATATTCTAGAGGCTGTGAGGCAGATCACTCAGCTGATAAGTGTGTGTTCTCTTTTTTAAATCTTCCTGTTCTCAGCTATGGCACTGAAGAGTTATATCTTCGCAGCTTCATAAAAGAAGGATATGTTGAATAGAGTTCTGTAAGGGTCTGTCTTGGTCTTCAAGTATGTAAAAAGTCTCTGCAAACAGGGTATATTCTGCATACTATTGCTTACTACAATACAATGTAATAAGACAAATGTTGTGGAGATGATAGAGATTTTTGTGATGATGAGAGAGGGCAGTGAAGCAGTGAATGAATGCAGAGGTTGTGGAGCCTCCAGATGTGACGTTCTTTGAAAATAAATTGGCTTAACATCTTTCAGGAATGGCACAAGTACAATTCTGCCCCAAGAGCACGACATTACCTTTTTCTTTTTCTTCTTAGTCTTTCTTAAATTCTAATACTTTTGTACTTATTACATGTATGAGTAGCTTAAAAATCTTATAATTCTTGAAAACCACTCCTTTTCAGACTTGAATCAAATCTACTGAATGTTGCATCATATAAGAGCAGCATTTTTAAGTGTGAGAGAATGGTTTCTGCCTACACACAAATAACTTAGGATTGAAAAAGAGGGGAATAATTGAACATAGGTATAGAAGAACTATCTGTAGGTGTGCTTCATCTGTGGCTTTACCTGTAAGAGGAGTTATACACTATCTGTTTTTATCATACTAGAGGTATAATTCTTCTCTAAACACTGACAATTTTCTCATGAAAACTTCTTATTTCAGGCCAAAAGAATTTTTCCTAAAGATTTATTTCTTGTTCCATAACGATAAATATCTGCACTGAAGATTTTGGAAGACAGATTAATCCTTTAAAGGCTAGTACCCAGGCGACAGCTAGTCTGAAGGTAAGTGTGATAGCGCTGTTTGTGCCATCATTGCCATCACTGAATCACTGTTCCCAGAAAGTCAGTGCTTTACCTTACACAGTCCATAGTTTAATAATGACTTGAGACTGAAATGGCACTGCAAGCAACATTAAAACTGCATGTGTTACGAATGTGTCAAATAGTTCTTGTCAAAGAGGTTATTTTCTCCAAACTGCAAATATCATGACATTTTTTTTTGTTGAGTTAAAGGGCAGATTTCCCATGCATTTTCTTGCAGAATTATGACACTTTTTTTGTATTTACAGATATGGTATGTTTCAGTTTGGCACAATTCCTTTTGTTTTAAGTTCCAAGAATAACACTGAGATTAATGTATTTTAGGGTTGTTTTGGTTTGTTTTTTTTTTTGTCTGCAGAAATATGTGTGGTTTTAAATTACAACAAAATAACCTATGCAGTTTATTTCTTATTACAGATATAAGTACTCTGTAGAAAATAATTTACCTTTCATAAGACTCAGGATCATAAACAATAAGTCTGTGTATAGATCTTCTGGTGTTCAGCTTTTAGTACGAGACTGGAGACTTTCATTAGTATAACAGATTTCTCATATTTTATTTTTTATTCTATATAAAAGTTGACAACTTCCTGGCAATGTTCATATATTTATAAATATGTTTTACTTAAACAAATACTTCCCCACTAAAATTACAGCACATGTTCTGCACTGATGACTTCAAACACTTAATATTATTCCCACATTATTTTTTAGTCTATGGTTGGACATTTTGAGAATAAATAGGCTGTTTCAAATAATCTATAAATCATTAAGTAACTCACTGAAATGACTGATTTTGAGAGCCTTTCAGGTCCCATGAATTGCAGCTGCATTTCCCTTACTTGCGTTGAGTTTACGTAGCCAGGGAGGGGCTACAGTGGTAGTTTCTGTAAGAAGCTGCAAGAAGTTTCCCCTTTGTCCAGTGGCCCCAGCCAGGTCTAGGGCAGACTCGCTGCTGGCCAAAGCTGAGCCAATTGGTGACAGTGAGAACAACTCTGTGGTAACTTACTTAAGAACAGGAAACCAAAACAGACCACAGGAAGAGAGGGGGAGGAGCGTGCCTTTCAGACTTTGCAACCCTCCCCCTCTGGCCTCCCACTGGGCCTGGCCTGATGGGGTAGGGAGGGGAGGGAAGGAGAGGTGGGGAGGGGAGGGGTGTAAAAGCCCACTGGCTACAGTGGGAGTAGAATGTATTTTTGAAAATTCTATGGTTAAACATGTCAGGCAGAAATGCTTCCTATTGTCCCTTTTTGTCATACTTGCTGCGCAGGCTTCAATTCTAGCTTAAGCTTGTAATCGAACTGTACCTGAAGGTAACTAATGCCATATGGAGTACAGTCTGTGGCAGGCAGAAGAGCTAAAGTATAGTAAACCAGAATAGATGACCAGTGACCAGCACTTCTGTTGAAGTTCAGACATCTGTTCTGTAAAAATTGAAGACTTATATCTTCAAAATAAAGATACAATAATAAGTGGGTGGCTTGCGAAATACTGATGAATTGAGATATTTTTGTTCCTAGGCCACTTGTTTCACTTCATTCTACATTGATATTACCTGAAAGCCCTAGCATCCAGGTGTGTTTGTGTGGAGTGCACTCTTCAAAATGATCTAATGGGAAGACTCAAGCAGTCTCAGTCAAGGCAGTCTATCATGTAGCAATATATCAATGTAATCTGCCTATTCTGACACTAATGTTGTCCCTCTCTAATTCAGCTGATGGGATGGTCGCTCTAGTGCAATTTATTGGTTTTATTGGTTTTTTATTCCTGAAAGTGTCAAAGAGAAGGAACATATAATCCATAGTGTAACCAATGTAAACAATAGAGGCGATTAAATTCATAATTTCATCAAAGACTTTGAAAACTGTATTATTCTGGTTTTGCTTTATCCTCTTTCAGCAAAAAGAAAGCCAGGATGTAAGTGTTGTTCTCAAAAAATTTAAAATAATCCTATGAATTTTGTTTTCTTTCTGCTGAGCAGTCTCAAACACTTTCGTTGGAAAAAAATGACCTACTCTACCAGAGGAGAGATTTCCTCTAGACAGAGATAAAAAAATCAAAGATTTTATGGAAGAACCTCAATTTTTTTCCCAAATTGTTCAAATAAAAAACTCTACAGTCTGCAGAACCCTCAATCTGACATTTTTATATGTATTTAAATGAACATTAAAAAAAATCTTTTCAATTATGAATATTACCTAAATCTAAAAGGATAATTTTCTTTCCCTTAGAATGCCTTAAAGGCAATATATAAATAAAGAAATCATGGTATAGTAGTTAATAACTTTTTCCCAATAAGATTTAATTAAAAAAAAATATTATCTTACAAACTTATAATCATGCAATAAGTAAGACAGCAGTGTATTTAGGAATTCTTACGTTGTCTTTGATCACTAGCAACTGATTGCATGAATGTCATACCTTACAAATGTTTCCAATTTATGAAGTAATATGATGACTCATAAGAGCTTTTACCACTGAGTAAATATATTCATAAATTTCTGTTAAGTCAATAATTGTGATTTTAAGCGTCATTATAGTCCTAGGTAAATGTGCATCTTTTCTCACTCATTGACATTTGTCTTTAAATATATTATAGGAAGATTGAAAGAAAAACGTTTTGCACCCACAGAAGGTCTATGAGGGTGATCTAGAGCTCACTGAAATCATTAGGCATTTATAGAAGATTTTTATTTGGACAATATCTCTCTACTGCAGTTCTGAGTGGCCTGTTTCTCTGGCGTCCAGGAATCAGTGAGTAGGAATTAAGAATCACGGTGAACTGCTATAATGAATGTTGTTCTTGATGTCTACTTCAGCCCTGAGACTGAAGCCAGCTGCCTTGCACTTAATACAACATTGCCATTCTAGGGACTGCTTTAAGAAAAATTCTGGGTGCAGCACAGTGGACCTTTTGTTGTGCTAATACAGTCTGATAGAACCACACATGGGGTAAATAAGATCTCTTTCAACTGTGCCTAAGCATTAAGCTATCAATAAGTATCACAGCTGTGTATGCTGTCGCACAGTACACTTATAGAGTTGTGGTGATGAAGTGCCACGGAACTCTCTGATGTTTTCTGTCTTTCAGTATCAAATAACAGGTCTAAAACATCACATAGGTTGCATCACTCCTGTAATGAGAATAAAGGTTCTTAAGAGGCATAATACATGAATGCGTATGTTATTCAGCTTTACTACTTGCTGCTTGCTCAGTCTGCTCATGGCAGTGTAGGCATTTGGCTTCTAAAGAAATATTTCTGCTCTTGGGGAAAATTATATTTACTGCAAGGCAGATGTTGCAGACATCTGAAAGATAGTTGGAGGCTTGATTATTTCTTCCAAGATTTGAACACAGTGGTAACCAGGGAGTGTTTCTAGTTGTTCTCTTTTGGCAGTCCATTACTCTGAGGAGTTATTCTAGTTTCCCTGTTCTCCCTTTGAAAATCAGTTGGCTTTGGTGCAGATGCAGGGACTGCTACAAATCATTGTATTATGTGACTTTTTTTTTCTTTCATATAAAAGGTGAATGTTTACAGGTATTTATACAGTGAAATCAGTCAAGAAATTAACTCTTACAAAACATATTTTTTTTTTAAATAAAGTCATGTTAAGTCTAGATTTCCCTGTTCCATCCCTTGTTTTGCCTATATACTTTTTAATGATTCAGTACACTAAAGTGTATCAGGATAAAGACATTGTGAACATGGAATTTTCCAAGTCTCTCAACATTTCAGAGGCACATGATAATACCTTGGTATTAATAAGTTTCAATAGTTCTTAGTACTAGTTGCTGAATTTTAATTCCAACTGTTGTTCAGCAATTCACACAGTGCTGCATAGAATAATGGATACTGTAGCTCAAGATATGAAGATGAATTAAAATAGTTTTAATCTATAATTTAAAACATAAACTAATGAAGAATGGCTAAATATAGTAATATCTGGGTTAGAATTTATTTACAAAAGACAATAACCTCAGTTTTTTCCATTATTAGAGTTTGGGATCCACAACTAAATTTTGGAATTAGTGATCAGGGTTTATTCTTTGGAATCTCATGTAAAATAATGTTTTCCAAAATTATTAAATGCATGATCATTTTATATTTCAGTTAATTCAATTTCTCTAGGTTTTTTTTTTTTTTAAATTTTCCTTCTGCCAGTTTCCAGAATTCGTCTTTTCATTCTTTCTTTTCAATGTTCCTTTTTGTCTTTCACTTTTCTTACAGTTCCCTAGGGATTTATGACATCAAGGAAATGAGACCATAGACATTGCCATTCCTAGCTTTCCTTTAATAGGATGTTGTCAGGGAATATCTCACCCACCTTATGCATTTTGCAGAAAGTGTAGACTGCTTGTCCCACTGAATTCAGTTTTCCATTATTCACTTTACCTTACTGTCATACAATACTTTTTATTAGTACTCTTTGATTAGTGTGTCTGTGCTGAATCCAGAGAAGCTGTTCACTTCTTACTGACAGTTATTTATTTCCCTTAATAATATTTTATGAAGAACTTTATAAAAAAACATTCAGAGTATCGCATATAAATTATATATATGGGGGTCACCTTCGTCTCATGTCTTATTTTTGTTCCTTTATACTAGAAAATCTTTATATCCTACCTAGATTCTCTCAACATCACTAATCTTGTCTAAATTTATGATGTTTGTAATGAAGGTGAACGTTATTGGAACAGACAATAACTCTGTATGTGGTCATTATTAAACTTAATCTGCTCTACAGAAGTTACAATAAATGCTCATAAGCATCAAAAACACATAAAATCATTAACATCTTTATACTTCTTTTCTTTCTTAGAAAGATGTCAAAGTCTTTTTATTTTTTCAGTGATTGTTACGATTTTATAATTATCAATGCTTTAAAAAGAAAAAAATATAGAATAATGATGGTGAATCATTCAGAAAAATGAAAGATAAGGCAGATTTTATTAATATCTATTTGTAACATTGAAATAAATTTTTATAAGTGTGTTAAAAACAAGGAGGAAAATTTATATACTGTTTATTTTGAATACTGGTAGCATACAACAGCAAAGAGAAATTGTAAGAGCCAGGGGTTAAACTTTGAAAAAGACATAAAATTGAGCATGATAGAACTAATATGAAATACTTGATGATCATTTACAAAGAATAGATTTGCTTTTCATCTGGCATCTTTCCGTTAATTTTTCCATTTCCTAGCATCTGTTTGGGTCATTGTGGGTAGCACCTACAAAGAAAGTACTGCATAGATAACACGTAATATATGTAGTATCCTAATAATTTTCTTGGCAATTTTGCCATGGGTGGGGGGATTCAAAATATATGCCTTCTTTTTTTTTTTTTTTTTTTTTAGGAATCTTAATTTCAGTTGTCAATATTGACTGTGTAGATGAAGGTCCTTTTGACCATATGTTTATGACACTTGATTTTCCTTTGTTAAAGACTTGTTTAAACTACTAGCATTAATCCCTAGAATTGAGTGTAAAACTTCTGTTATCGCATGGAATCCTTCCATCTGTCAGTGATTTTTTTTTTTTTTTTTCCTCTATGGGCTTAGCCATTACATCATGCCAAAATAAATGAGTAATCAGGGAAAGTTCCTTTGAAACAATTATTGTTCAGAAGATTCAGACCTTATCTCCCATCTGGATATCATCTTTAACTCCAGAGAGAGATGTCCAAAGTTTCCACCATGGACATAGTGTATCTTTGTTGATAAAAATGTTGTCAAGGTGAGTTTTTAATCTGTAAAGCTCTGGACTCAACAAACTCAACCTCAGATCTCTTCTTCTTAGGTTCTGTCATAAAATGTTTCCTAATTTCTGTGCTGCATGGAATACTTTACTACATCCATGGTCTCGAACTCAGAGCTCTCCCTAATCACCAGCTAAGAACACTGTTAATCAAAAGGATATGAAAGTAGGAAGGGCTAGGAATTATGCTGTGGTGTAGTAGCAATAATACTGCTAGTAACGTAAGGCAAAAGTAGTCCAGAACTAGATGCAAAGAGAACACAACCTGTACAAAAATGTGTTTGCGCTAATTCTTGTCTTGCAGTCTGGAAAACACATGGAAACTATTACAGTCCTGCTGATGCATTTTAGAGGAATATACTTTTTTTTTTAATATGAATTCCCTTGTAGACTAATGTGTTAAGTCATGCCTCTTATTTAAAAGGGTATATTTTAAAATAGATTATTGCTACAGAATTTCTATTTGGAAAGGTTAACATAAAAAAAAAAAATATGGTGAGAGACCCGGGATTAAGCTAATGAAGTTTTACACTTTAGAATTGTTTTTCTCACCAAGCCAGCATGCCTTTGATTAGAGTGCCTTGCATCAAAAGATAATTCATGGTTATTCTCTTACATGCTAGAGAGGCAGTGCTAAAAACTGAATTTCTGCTTCAGAAAGAATTCACATCATGAATGGTCTAATTTTGAATGGATCAATCTCAGATGTTTTGATGGATAGGCTGGTGGATTGACGGTTGGACTAGATGATCTCATAGGTCCCATCCAACCATGTGATTCTATGATTCTATGATTCTATGATGACTGAATTGGATTGCATCTCAGGTATAACGGCTTAAACTTGCTTTAAGTCTTGTGAAACTTGGATAGATTCTAGAGGTACCTGAATCAGGTTATTATTAAGCATGTGTCTAACTGCAACTAGGAGTTATTTTGATCTGTCTTTAAACTCTGAATTAAGGTCTAGGTTTCTCTGTACACTATTTTTCGTCTGTTAGGCTCTGTATGTGTGTGTTGGTTGAAGTCTGTGTAGATGGATGTTTAATCCAAACTCATAAAATTTGGAACTGACCTTCTAGAGATATAAATTATTTCACTGCCAAAACTTGGTGATTTTTTAAAACATCTGTTTAAAGCATTATTATCAGCTGCCCTAAGAAAAGCTGCTTTGAAAGTATGTCTATACTATGACAAAATAATTGTCTGTATTTTATATTTGTTTCTTTTATTTTGTTTTCTTCATTTTTCTGTGTGAGTGCCTAAATGGAAACTCAGATTTTCAAAAATATATTCTATAAAGAATAACCCTAAGATCCTTCAACAATCTAGCAGTGCATTTACTATCCATTTACTATCCTAACTAGCTGTAAAATATGATTCCCTTTGTACTGTCAGGGGCAGATAATGTTGACTATTTTTCCAACACTACGATTAGTAATATTTTTTCTGATGGATATCCTGGACAGACTTTACAGCCTTTCTATATACAAAACTATGATTTTAGCTGCTTAGCATCATTATTTTGAGATCTGGTGTGTGTATGAACACTCAGAATTCATATGCTTTTAGACATTAGACTGATATTGTAGGTCTTTAAGATGAAATTTTCATCTATTACCCATCCCTTATCATTTTTTCATAGGCATTTTGGCTAAACATGGACTTTTCTGTGCTGTCAACTGTACTCTATATTACAGGTAATTTACTGGAATGGTTTGCGTTGATTACTCCGTATGAATTTCAGGGACTGTGAAATTGGACGAAATTTGCTTTTATAGGTAAACGGAAAACATTACAGTAGTACAAGTCTCTTATAAGAGGAAATCCAATAGAACAACAGAATCCTTATTCTGGTTGTGTAAGGTAGTTGCCAGGCATACACTGTGGAAGGTATACATTTTAATGATCTATTTCTCTTATTAGTTTTTACTAAAACTACCCTGTTTTACTATAAGTTCATAATAGATTTATATATGCTTGCACAAATGATATATAGTTATCTATGATACTGTATTGATTTAATTTCTGTTCAGTGCTTTTCCATTTTATTATTTTTGCTACAAAATTTCAAATAGTTGGTGTATTTAAGAAGGTCGTGTCAAACATAACGATAAAAAAAAAAACCATCATTTTCCCATTTTCAGTAAAATATTACAACAGCAATTGTCTCAGAGTTGTTTGTCTGTTGAGTCTTACTGAAATTATGCAGTGCTGTGCCTTAGTTTTTCTGTGGAGGAGAAACCAGTGACATACATTGAGTATATGCTTAATAAGCCCCTCCCTCCTCTTGTAACTCAGCACGATTTCAAATCTGCCTTAACTCAGTTCTTCTTTTGCTAAAATCAGGAAGGCTTCACAGGAGGCCACTCAAGTGTTTTTAAGACAGCTTCCCAAAGGGTCATGGGAAGGCATTGTTAGTTTAGGAGCACTGCTGGATCTGAGCTGGTCCTGAATATTTTCATAACAGTATCTTAAAATTATTAGGGCCTACTAAACAAAGAGCTCTGGGAACAGAGTGTAAAGAGCTAAGTGGCTCTTTAAGATGCAGCCTTGCCACATGAAAGCCAGTTTGAGCTGGGGATAAGAAACACCACCGAATCTGTATGAAATAAATCAAGGATGCATAGTGCAGAAAATTTGCAATTATGGAAAGTGATGTGGTCATCAGAGCAGCTTTAGTGAAGTCAGCTTGGTTTCATTTGGCATGGAACTTTAGATTCTAGACTGTGTGAAAAGAGACTGTCTTGTTTCCAGGTCAAATTGAGCCCTATATACTAGTTATTTTTCTTTCTTAATTAAAAAGCCTTGCTGGATCCAAATTGTCTCTGCATGGAGCTGGTCTTGGTGCATCATTGTTTCTGGCACAATTAGTCCACAGTCCAGGAAGAAAATACTTGGAGATAGTTGAGAGCAGTAATAGAGAGCTTAATAATAATTAAGAATTTAGCTTCTGCCATGGAATAACCATGGAAGAAACATGGTGCGTAATGATCTTCTGTTATTTTCTCTAGTAACACAACTATAGATTGAGATGTATATATCTCTCTGAATACTTTTAAACAATATTCCTGTCTTCCAAAACATTATGAGTCATAAAACCCAAGTATCTGTGACTGAATTGACATTCTTTCTAAAGCATAATTAGGAAAAGGAAAAAATTAGGAGAAGTGAGTGGAAAGGAGGAGAGAGGGAAAATAATAATAATGTCATGGCAATAAAGTACATACTTTGTATTGTTACACTGAGTGTCCCTTGGATAAAAATAGAACATTTTTTTCTATATACTTCACTAGTGTGTGTTTAGGTTATTCAAGAATAAAGCGGACAAAACACTCAAAATATATGAGGTTAATGCAGGATGTAATTCAAGTTTTATCAGATAGAACTAGTTCTGTAAACTATATAAATCTGCAATATAATTCAAGGAACTTTCTCATGCCTAGTGATTTTACAGCTGAAGAAATTATCTCACTTTCTTCATTTCTAAATAGCTTCCGAAAAGTTGTACCCATTTGTGCCAGTAAAATAGAGCAAGATAAACTGTGTAGGGAGAATTCCAGATCTTTTGAGCTATAAAAAAGCTTGGAATTGACCTTCTTCTCTGTGTAAATTTTATTATATTTTTATCTGTCACCAAATGCTTATTGTCCTGCAAAGATTCAGTGTGTACCTACTAGAGCAGGACTCTGTCTGTCTACTGTGTATCCTGCTGCCATGCCTCTAAAACAAAAAAAGTGCACTTCTTGAAAAGTGCATGTCAGTTTACGTCAGGCTAATGCTGAAGGAGTCCACAGATAAGGATTTTCTAATATCTGTGGAAGAGATAATACTCTTCTAATGACTAGCAGATTTGTTCTCCAACAACAGATTAGACGAGTGAGATTCATATTCCTTAGAGATACACTGTACTGCAATACCTTGGTATTTCTTTATTGCTGACCTAAACCATGGAATTTTTCTATCCATTCCTCAAAGTTTTAGCATGAAGAAAGTTGGCAAAATGATGTATATGTATACGTACTTTTACACACATACTTACATATTAACATTATCTGCATTTTTATTTTCTATGTCTTTGGTTATTTTACACTTTAATCTTTTTAAAGCTGATTAGAACCCAAATAAAAACTTTATACTACACACCATATGCACCAATAAATAATAACTGAGTAACATAGTGAATATTGGTGACAAGGTGCAATAATCAAAATTAGGGGTTCATAGTTATTCAAAATAGTATTTGAAATATATAGTTTTTTCTTTTCTTTCCTGTTCTTTTGTTTTGTTTTTTTTTTTTAATAAACATGTTTATTTTGAGGATCTCCACTTTGGAATTATAAGTAAAATTATCACATATGCAAAAAATATGACAGCAAAATCCATTTGCTTTTTTCTGCAAAACTGAACACTAGTTACAACTGCCTATATTAAGGTATAACTTAAATTTTGAAAGTTAAATCCTACAGGAGTAAGAAAATTACAGGAGACTAATCTTGAAACACATATTTTCCTCTGGCATCCATCCCACCTGACTCTAGTGCTGCCAAATCACATGTAAGTAATTTATTTTTATACATGAACACAGGATTCATTCTTTTTTTTTTTTGTTTCATCTCTTTTTTTTCTGTGACAATCTGATTTTTATTTATTTTTGCTTGAATTATAGTCTACAAGAAGTTATAATCTATATGTTGATTTAAATCAATATGGAAGTTTAGCTTATGCAATTTTTTTATGGTCAATGCTTCACAAAACTAGCCTTCATAAGTTAAATTATTATCCAATTGTGAAGTAAAGACAGATTGCATGCATAATTATACACTACGTTAATAAAATATGAATTCAACATATATTAGAATGAGTCAGCCATTTGGGAAAATTTATTCATTATGAATCTTGATTCTCCACCTAGAAAATAATCGTTAGTTGTTCATGAACATGTTTTTGTTTCTCATTGCCTTACCAATTTATGTATTAACATTTCATAATGTAATAAGGAATTAGTTGTTGCAAGAAACTTTGTGTAACTCACGAATCCTACATGAAGTTAATGTACCAGGTTTTTGACAGGTCTTATTTCTCCAGATACAATTATTGTTATTTTTTAAATAACTGGACCTTGTTATTCATGTCTTAGATCAGAGAGTCTTTCATAAGTATTGTTGTATTAGCAATATTAGTGTATGTGCTAAGTAATATGTGTAATGATTAGAGAAAAAAATTGAGGCATTAGTTGCTTCTAGAATGTAGCTTGTTTCAGTGTGAAGGCTAGGAAATAGTACAATTTGAGATAATTCTTTCCTTAATGCTTACTTACCCCTGGAAACCCTTTCTCGGATGCTGCAGGAGTTTACTTCTGGGTTCTGGTGCCTCCTGTAGGAGCCAGAAGTTCAAACTTTCCAGTGTCAAGCCATGAGGCACTGGTGGTTTTTCTCACTCTGTTTTGTAGATCACCATGCATTCATTCAGCCCACGCTGCAGTCCAGTCGACATGAATGAGTTTCCACCCCAAAAGCACAAGCAGAGGGCTGGGCTTTGGCTAATGTACTCTGCCTCTCAGGAAGACCAAATGGCTCAAGCCCAGCGCTGTGCTAGCCGCATCTGCCAAGTTCTGTTTTGGAGACAGCATCTGGTTAGCTGTGAATACAGTGTCAATATATGTCTGCCTGCAAAAGATACTGTAGACATAACCAAAGGAAATTGAAAAGAGAAGATAACTTACTAGAAGGCCAAAATGGAGAAACCTAAAGAAATGTTTTAAATGTTTAAATGGGAAAACTATCCAAACCACTGCTTCAAATGATTAGATGCATGAAAGAGTCGATGAATTAAAAGAACAATTAAGAAATTCATCTGCATGCCTTCATTTTTGATCTTGCTTGCACTGAGATGGAGGAGAAAGCCAATACTGAATAAACATTAAGATACATTACCTCCAACTTTTTCAAAATTAAAAACTTGAATTAAAGCATAATCTGTAAAGGTTCGTCATTAAGTTACCCATTAAATGCACTATTCTAACTGTTAAGACGGGTTATAAGTCAGCTTTGAGAAATCTTAAGTATTACTATATTAAGATTTTATGAGTGTACTTAATTTAATCTAGTTTATACTTCACCTTTTAAATCCAAGTAATTCCAAATTAAATACTCTTTTGTCCCTTTCATACAGATATCTTCATACACTGATATGCAATACTTAGCATAATTCTCGTGCTACAGGATTTAATCAGGAATAGTTCTATTCACTCCATAAAATTGTTTCGTTCTAGAGTAAATGTTTGTAGACTGTTGAGATACGTATGTATCTATGATAATATTTTGTCTCTCTATTTCATGAGGAGATTGGAAGGCTGCAGAAAACTGTTACAAAATGAGCATGGTTTAATAATGCTTAGTATTCAGGCAAAGAAGAATCAGTGTTTAGCACCCATGGTGTCTGTAACTAGCTGGGTATTCCTGCTCATTACTCTAGGAAATCTAGATATAAAAGTACTCTTTCAAGTACCCTGAGACCCTACACCTGCCAACATTTATTTTACGCCATAGCATACTGCCCCCAGAGATATCCTAGTTTACAGCTAGCAGATACTGAATTACCTCTATGGGTTCTGAGTCTAAATCCAGCGGGATAAAATCTAGCACACACTGTGTGCTACTGGAGTTGTGAGAGTGAACTCACTCCTAGACAAACCAGGATGCTAATTTTAATGCTACATTTCCACTTGCAACTAAAATATACCTATTTGTTTGCACAACTACACTGATATTCATTGGATATGAGTGTTGAAATGTTGGATTTGGCACTGCTCTTGATAGCTGTGTCGCAATTGTATAACCAATGTTATTTACTCTTTGTACTCCAGGATGAGGAAACCTGGGTTATTCTGGGGATCAGATGTGCTACTGCAGTTCTCTGGTTCAAGCTCCGTCGGAAGAGCTCATTTGTGTCATTGCACCACAGACCACAAGTCAGATATGTCTAGATGTTAGGCTGCAAGTGCTGAGGAATGTGGAGATGAACAGTGATAACTGAGACAGGGGATCAACTTTGTTCCTAACATCAAGGTACTTACCAGCCACTACAGATTTAAAGGATATGTGTTCATAACTTGGAAAATATGTGTCTCAACATAATTGTTTATTATGAGCACTGAAATATTCAATTACAGTTCCAGTAAATTCATACTGAAAAAAAAACCCAACCTTTTTTTTTTTTTAATTCTGTTCCTTTTTTTCCTAAAGAATTTACTCTACAAATAAATAAATAAAATAACTCTTGCTGATTTTATTCTGCTTAATTGATAAATTGTGTTATTCAAATGTATTAAGGCAAAAATTACATGTATTTTGATACAGACTATTTAGTGTACAAAACATATTAAATATGGGGTAGTAGTTCCTGCATTTAATAATAGACATCTTTAAGTGAAGCATACAGATAGAGCTAGCTAAGCCTATTCTCTTTATGGAAGTGAAGACATACAGAAACATTCGGGGAACAAACCATCCCCACTTAATTTAGATATTTGTCTAAAGGGGGGATGGATTATCCTTTAGACATGCTTCATTCATTCTCCTGAGTAGAAAGGGAAATTAGAAAACAAACTGAGAACCTAATTTTTAGCTGGGTCTAGTTAGACGAGATGAATCTTGTACTATATCATTTACAAATTATTCCTTTTGAAGATACAAACTGTGGCCTATAAAGACCATCTGAAAACATCAGTATTTTTACTTTTTAATATGACATAAGCTGTGGGCATGAATCATTGAACCATTCAGCTTGGAAGTGGCCTAAGGAGGTCTGTAGCTCAACCTCTTGCTGAAAGTAGGTACGATGTCAAAGTCACATCAGGATATGCAAAGCTTTAGCCATTAGTGTCCTGAAAACCTTCAACCATGGAGTCTGTGCAACATTTCTGTGCAGCCTGTCCAACACATTGGCTATTTTCATGTTAAAAAAAAATAAAAAATTCCCCAAGTCAACTGTGGAATGTACCTTTCCACTTTATAACCACTACTTCATACCCACAATGCACCTCAGTAAAGAGCCAGGCTCTGCCTTCTTGTCTTCTCATAGGCACTTGCAGGAGCTATGTTCCCCTGAAGCAATCTCTTCTCTAGGATGAACCAGCCCGGCTCCCTCAGCCTCTCCTCACAAGGCAGGTGCTCCAACCCTGACCATTCTGGTGGTCCTGCACCGAGCTTAATCCCATTTATCCATAACTTTCCAGGACTGAGAGTTCCACTGGGGCTCTCAGAGCACTGAGTCTTCTTAGATACTACAAGAAATGCAATAACTAGACATAATGAGACCTGGTAAGGATAGAATTTTTGTCTTATTTCTGAGTCGCTTAGCTTTAACCAGCCTACAAGATATCATTGGTATTTTTCAATAAAGCTTTTTTTTTTCATTTCATATGTGTGGATATACACTCAACACTAGTTATCTTATATTGAAAACAAATCAAACATCTAGCTAAATGTGCACTACGTCAGCATTGTATTTTAACAATATCTCCAAGTAAAATTACATAAAAATTGTCTGAAGTGTATACTTTAAAGAGAATCTATAGATTAGTGTTGTTCTATATTCATAGATTGTGAGGGCAGCAGAGGGAAGTGAAAGCATTTCCAACTCAACTGAATATCTTCTGGTACATTTAAAAAGGTGAAGAAAAATTGCCATGTGAGGAGAGAAATGTACTATTATAATATTTCTATAATAAGTTGTTAGATGCTGGATTTTGTTTGCTTAATATAGCTTTACTAATTGATACAATAAAGCCTTCATAAATATAATCAGAATTTCAATTATTGCATTCTTACCAGTATCGTATTTGCTAATGCCAGCTCACTTGCAACAATGCCTGTGAGCATAAGGGAGTGATTCAGATGTTATTATTGTGAATGAATTTGCTGTTAATATTCACTATGATTAAATCTACAATTGCATTGTATTCAAATCAGACCAAAAGGATATTTTATATATCAACAGGAGTTACAGAAAACCTTTTCTCCTCATACTCTAGTCTCTGATATTTAATATACGCAGATACCAGGGAGCCAAATCAACACATGCCAAATAAGTGCAGCAAAAAGATGTTATTCTCTATTACCTTTAATTTGGTATAAACAATGGTAGTCTCAGAAAGAAAATGCATAGCCAAGGCACAAAGAGAGGCGAGCCCTCACAGAGTTACAAAATTGGGGCTTTTTGTCACAGACTGTCCGCAGTTATTGGTTTCTTATCCTACATGCCAGAGTCCTGGGGAGTTAGTGATTACACTGAGGTGGTTCTGTGAATAGTAACTAAGGAAACCATAGCTGTTGTGTGTCCTGCAATTTGTCTGGAGGTTGGCCACTCCTGAGTTGAGTCTATCTGGAGCAGGAACAAGAGGCCCTTGAGAAGCCTGGAGCACAGGGTAGGGTACCTTGCCTGATTCACTATGCTCATTTCCCATCTGTTTATTATTGTCCCAGCTAAGACTGTATTGTACAGAAATGCTGCTTCTAGTACCCAGACTAGTAATTTAAACTAGTTGAAGTTTTTCTATGCTTTCTTACAGTCAAATCTGTCCTGTGGATTTTACAAGTGCAAACTTAGTTTTGTTTTCATGATGGAAAAAAGACATTCAACATGACTACATATTTTGTATTTTTTTTTTATTTCCTCCAAATATATTATGAACCTTTTTATTTACAGAAATTGTTCTAGAATGTATTTTATTCAGGTATAGGCCACAATAACTACGAGATGCTCTTGAAATATTAAATGCTAATTTCTTAACTATATTAGCATTCTTAGTTGCTGAAATTTTATACTTAATTTTGTGTCAAGAATTCAGTACTAATAGACCTAGTTTGTTTTGTCTCATAAGCTATATGTGCCCTTTGTGACACCCTGTGACAAATAACACCATGTACAATACAGGCTACATACAATATATATTTAACAACACGAACATTCAACACAATACAGCTAACGTGTGGTTTTTGTTGAGGAAAAATCTACCAGGACATAGTAGCATTAGGATGGAAATATTAAATATTTGAACCTGGGCAAAGGGGGAGAGAGAAATTCTAATTGCTCTGTTTAACAGGCGATGGATAATTCTGTATCATTATTGTTGTCAAGTAAAGTCTGCATGATTTGTCAGCAACTGGCAGCTGAATGGCTCCAGTGTCCAAGAGATCAGGCGTATCTTGGTGCTCATGTCAAAGCGGGGCATGTAGCTCTCTCAAGAAGCCTTCGGGTATTCAGAAGGTTAGGCGAGTAGATTCCTTTGTTCGGCTGAGCAAAGTGGATGAACTGAAGGTGCACTGTTATTAACAGTGGAGATGGAATAAGTTTTGTCACTTACAATAAAATTAGGCTGTATTAGAATGGTTTTGAAATCTTTAATGTGCCAGTGAAGGACTTTCAAATTCCAGAAAAAACTAATCTACTTTGACAATACTATTATGGAGTAAAGGTTGTGGGGTTTATTCAAAAATGTATATTTTGCTGAAGAGAAATCTATTTATTCTTCTCTTTTTGATAGAAATATTTGAGATCATATTATGAAACATGCTAGGAAACTTGCCTTAAATATCTACAATAAAGTGTTCTGTAAAAATACATAAATCTATTTTTGGAAGCCTGAGTAGACCTTTATGTCATTCTCAATATCAACCACTTTTGCAAAGGTATTTCTAGAGTTAATAAAGGATATTAGTTAGAAATAATAGCAACTTTGTGATTGAAAAATGTGGGAATCTGAGTAATTCCTAGAAGCAATTTGCTCAAATTGGCTGTCACCTTCCAAAATAATAATAACAATAATAACAATTATGAAAAAGAAAAGAAAAAAAATGCTTGATTTTTTTCAAATGTAAAACATTCTATAATCATGAGATTCCTATATTGGCCAATAAAGACCTTTAAAAGTAGGAAAATTAGATAAATCTCATAAAACATCTTTAAAAATAGAGTTGACTCTCAATCAAGTTGTTACCTAGCTTAAGCTGGTATCACAGGTAATTAGTATTTAGCAACATTTGTTGCCTTTGATATTAATATGTTTTTCAGAAATGCATCAAATGCACATTAGTAAAGAGCTGCTGTTAAGTCAAAACTTAATCCTGTGTTTGCTTTCTCAGATTGTCTTCAAAGTCAGAGCATACTGACATAGTTGGATGTCTTCAAATCATATCAAGGATATCAGCAAAGTCCCAAGTCACCAGCAGTTCCTATCTCTCAGAATAATAAGACAAAGCCCTTTCCCATGAATAGCTAATTTTGTACTTCTATTCCTAGGCAATAGCTAATTTGGTTAGAGCTGATAAAAATATATTATTACTACGACATTGTGCAGGATGAGATATTAATGAATATGCCAAGGAGAGACAATGCACAATCATGCTATTTTGTACATTTTTGTACTGAAAGAATGTTCTTGGCACTGTAGCAGTCATAAGCTGGTAAACTTTAAACTCTGATGGATTTGGCACAGGAAAGAATTTCCTGTTCACTAATGTAAATGATGAAGTTTCATTCATCAAGAAAGAGCTGACCTAATGACACTGTTCTGTGGACTAAACCAGCTTTGTTTTTCACAGGAAGAATAAGAAAAATTAAAATAAAGACAATGACTTTCTAGACTGTTACTGAATGTAGTGAATGATCCACTTATTACTCCTGAGGAAATACTAGCAAAAGGTGTCTTTTTCACTATTCTGACTCATATCACTTTTGTTAAAACAAAGTCTCAGTGATGCAATGTATTGAACAGCCCTGCAAGGTGACCGCTGGCAATATTGATTGGAAAAAAAACAGACATTACAACAGTATATTCTGTCCCAAGTAGCCAAGACACTTATATTGTTTGTCAAAGACAATGAAAATAAAATCCATAAAAAATAGGTTACAGCCTAGTCCTATATGTCATGGAATTAATAATTCCCTCAAAGTGTGTTGCTGATGCAATATAGATGTCCTATATAATGATATTTTGTACTTGATTTACAAATCATATCTTTTCCTGTAATATGCAAAAAGGATACAGGACTGGGAGTAATACCAGTATATATTACAATTTTTGAAGAAAAAGATCAGATCCATTGAATAAAATAACTAAAAGTTTCACACTTGTAATGATACTCTGTAATGACTAATGATTTAATTCATTGCTTGTTCATTAGTAAAACACACTGGAACCTTGTTTTAAATGCTGAAATCTGTTTAAGAAATCAAATTTCTGTAGAAAGGAAAAATAAAAATTAGAAAAAAAAATCAAACCCGGTACTGCATCACATCTTTATGATGCAATAGTGATGACAACAAATTGTATTATTGCAAGGGTCTCCTGAGTTGAAATGACAAGCAAGATATATACCTGCTGCTGTCATGAGTTAAATGCTTTTAACATCAATGTAACAATCCTGTCACATCAGTTTCACTATTTATGTTAATTGGAGCTGCAATGACTTAAAATAGCTGAGAATTTATTCCCGCATGTTGCTACAGGGATGACAAAGTATACGTGAGATATAGTTTTAGGATGATATTGCTACTTCTTTTAGTATGTTGGAAAGGATTAAGCAACAATATAGTATATTGTTTCCAACTTTGCCCACTCCAGGTAACCATAGTACAGATATCAACAGAAATATCCTGTGCAATGGAGTAAGTTCAAATGTATTGCATTAAGCACCTTGTCATATCTAGTTTTATTATTATTGTTCCCAAGTCAGATTACTGTACTCTACAAACTGTGCTGTTTCTGATTTCTCTTTTTCTTAATTTGATCAGAAGGCGTTGCCTGCCAAATAAAAGGTCACTTTAAATGAGCGAATTTAATAGAGTAGTGATCCTACACTGCACCAAACATCTTCACTGGTAAGATTATTTCTTAAATACTTTTGTTATTGTGATGCTGACCACACAGTGAATACTCATAATTATAAACATAAATTCAAATGAGAAAAATAAGTCAGTACAGTATAAGGAAAGTCTAGAACATAAACATTTTAAAGTACTTTGTAGACTTGCTTTTGCTCATGTCTTGATTGAATATCTGCAGCAAAATTGAAATATAGATGGTACCCGGACTTTGCAAGTAACAATGCTTCTTATATTGGATTTATTTTTTCTCTATAGCTGGATCTAAACAATAATGTATACAGTCAAAAACCTCTAATGATTGTAATATGCTTTGAATCAAACTTTTATCCATAAGAAAAAATATGTTTTTCTCAAATATGTTTGTTATAAACAGGTATCACTGAACAGTAGGATTGCTTATGGTCTGTTTTTCCTGCTCCCTACTAATGTACATTGCTTTAGCTTGCGGGCGTTCATGAGCAAAGGAAAGATATTACATTAAAGAACATCTGAAAATGTATTCTATTTCCATTATTTTGAGCCTATTCTAACCTCTGAAATATCAAGAAACTAAGTCAGCTGCCATAATTTCTCCCATCTAACATGAGGCCCTTAACTAAAACACTAACATCAGATAACAGAGGAATTCAGTAAACTCATGAAAGAGTGACACTGCCCATGCAACCACTATGTCCAGATATACTGCTTGCTTCCTTGTTTGTTTTATAGTTCAGGATTTGGGTCCTAAATCTGAAAGCACATAGGAAGTCTAGTGGACGTTTACACTCATATAGCCATCAGTGTATTTGATTTCTTGCACAATACTACTTACAGTATTTGGAACTAACAGTAGTTTAGAGATAAATGAGAAAAGGTAAATAATAACCTATAAAAGAGGATTAAGTACTGAAGGTATGGGTTGATAGCAATACCCTAATTTTAAAAGGTATGTATCCTCATTGAGTGATTAAAATTTTTCTCCGTCTCTGTCTCAGCTGCTGTCCAGCTGTCCCTATTGCCCAGCTGTCCTCCATTGCATTTACATTGCATTACAAAGGTTGATTTACTTTGTGTGTCACTGTGCAAGATACTTTTAGAATTATTCAAATGAGAAGCATTTGTATCTAGAGGCATACCTACAACAGCTCATACTTTTTCCTTAAATTTATCAAAATGTAATTTTACTCTCCAAGGATCTTTCCACTTAAATGCAGGACAGTAATATGTGGAAATGTACTTAGCATTTTTCAATTGCTGAGATTCAAAGAACTAATTAGAACCTCACAAACACATAAAATATGTAATTCTCCTTTTCTCTTTGTGATGGAGTTAACTAAAATGCTCAGCACCAGCTCACTGAGAAGCAAAAACATGAACAATATGACATTTTCAAGAATCAGACTGTGCTTTCCTTCCTATCTTTCTCTATAAAGTACCTACTTACATGGTATCTATGCTACCCAGTAGCAATTCCCATCAAAAATTAAATTCCAGTTCAGGTGAACTATGATATCCTATACCAAGTATGTTTCAATGTTGTGTATATATTTGTTATCGAAAAGGTTTCAGATAGGAAAAAATCCAGCTTCTTAAATAAAGATTTCCCTGAAATATGTTTATAACAATACTTATGTTGTGATATTTAAAGAAAGGGGATTTAACTCATCCTGGTAAAATGATGAGAAAATCACAATTCTTTGTATAATGGGAGTGTTAATACCTATTTCTATAAGGACCAATTTAATATGATGAGATATATATAAACCCCCTTTAAATGTGAATAAAATACATGTGAATAATCCTAAAACCTTAAAATCTCAGTCATATTTCTTTAAAGAATTAGGATGGATGCTGGAAATCTATGTGACTTTAATGTATTAGTTTATTAGATTATTTTTTTTAGCTTAAAAGGCCTAAATTCATTATTCTTTTCTTCTCTCTGTAGCTTGTTTCAGTTGAAAACTCATCAGAAATAAAATGTAGCATGTCTTCTTTTTACCACTACTTTTATCTATAATAATTTTAAAATTCTCTTTCAAGAGAAAAAATAAATGTAACTAAAGTGTCTGGTTTTAGTACTTATAAAGTTTATTTTCCAGTGGATCAAAAAATATCCATCTCACAGAATTTTTGTATGATTCTGCTCCTCCTGAACTGCATGGAAAAGTTTTCATTGTCTTTGAATGGTCTTTCATATAATAAGAATTCATATTTTGTTTTAATGAGTTTAATATAAGTGGCAGGGCAAAACACAGTAGAAATGAAATGGAGGAGCTCATTGCCACAGAATAGTCTAGAAACTAAAAATATAAATAGATTTGAAGAACAATTTATTATATACTAAGCACAATAGTCCAAATATAACCTTTGGCTCAGAAAGTCTGTAATTGCCCAGCATTGAGTATATATTTTCTATGATTTTTTAGATACAATGTTTCCTTCAGCAGCATTTTATACATATGGTGAATCACCACTTCCATTCTGTTATTAAAAATTGTAAAAAATATATTATTTTCTTAGTAAAAAAAAATCTGATCATCCTAAGTGCCTTAAATTTTCAGCAAACAGGCTGTTACTTTCCAGCAGTCCTTTTGTTATTATTTTTTTTAAAGTAAGATATTCTTAATGGAGGTGTTACTGGTGATGTAAATGCTTTAAAATATTGACCTCCTGTAAGAAAACATAAATACAAAAAAATTCTACAATTATTTGCGATTTAATACTTTGATTTGTTCCTGTGTGTATGAATCTAGCAAAAAAAAAGGATGCAATAACAACTACAGAAATGATTTAGTTATGATATTTATGGCCTGTTGAATCTCATTAAATTGGTCAATTTCAGTTAACTGTGCAATACTTTAGCACTTCAACAATTAGTGCCATTGAAAGAATGAGTGGTAATTTTTAGTTCCAATGAAAGCCACAGTCTGTTAAAGTCTGTATCAATTTCCTTTCAGAGAGGCTGATACGTGTATAAAAAACACAGATTAGAGACATAGAACTATTTAAGAACTCTATTTGGAATGGGGTTTTTTTGCTGATTTTCATTTATTATTTAGATAATATTTGTAGATATTTTGCTATTACATAGATTATATGAGTTCTCTCATCTTATCTGGTTCCACGTGTTGAGCCAAAATGTGACCTTAAACCCATATCCAGTATAGCAGAATACTTCCACAGGAAGAGATATCACTGAGAATAAAGCTGACCACAAATTTTTAGGCAAAATACATGTCTCTTGAGTATTCCACAAAAGCTGATTCTCCAAACCACTTGTGTGGTTTCATGTGTGTCTGTATTAATTCAAATACTGATACTGAACTGCAGGATATATCTGAAAGATGAGCAAAATAATACTGGACTCCACATCTGCAGCACCTTTTGTACTGCTACTCAGTTACACAATCTGGGTTGTGGCTTTTTCCCAGATATTCTGCCTTCTTTTTTTTTTTTTTTTGTTTTGCTATCCATGTTCTAGATCATTTATGAATGATCACTTCTGCAGCCAGGTGCCTATTTTAATGGGGTCTTTTGGTGCTTCAGATGGTAGAGTTTTGCTAGACAGCATCTCCCAAGGAAACTTAAAGTAAGGCTTATACAGAAACAAATGTAGCTATAAGCTCTACATCAAAAACCTCAGAAAGGAATTAAGGGAAAGGCAAGAGTTTTACTCAGGAAATATCCATGCGATTAGCATTAACCTTAGATAGGAAACTTTATGTATATTTTTTATTATATCTTGAAAAGGGGAAGATTTGTGTTCCCCTCTATTTATAGACATTAATTTAAACCATATACAATTAGAGGTATAATCAAATAAATATATCTTAAGGTATTAATAAATAAGAAAGTCTTCTTCCATGTTGGAAAATAAGCACAGAAAACCAGAACATAAAGATCTAACTAGATCATTCTGTTTATCTCCCTGTGAGAAAAAGATGTCACATAAAATCTTTCAAATACTTTTTGAGGTCCAAAATTCAGGAAAGAGTATAATTTAGCCTGATCTCTTCCCGCTGGTAAATTGAGATTCTAACCACTAGGCTAAACAGTTCTAAACATACTATATTCCTAAAAATCACATTTCAATGGCATGCAATGATATCAGCAATGTACTTGAGGCTGTGTAGTTCAAAGCAAAAACAGATACATAAATAGATCAAATAAGAGAAGTTCAGTTCAGTGTAAAACACAGTAATGAAATAGAAAAGTGAAATGCTATTTTAATTCTGAATAAAAATGTGCAAAGCTCTCAAGTATATGAAACAACCCCACCTAACTTTCTAGTTATTGCAAATTAACATCATATTGAAATTTGAAATTATTTATCAAATATAGAAACCAATAGTCTACTAGTACTGCTAAGTTCCAGGTCTGCATTAAACTGGTGGTAACTGACAGCCAAGCCTGCACTGTCAAAGTCAAAATTATAGTGATTTTGAAACCTTTACTTATGAAAGGCTACAATATTTATATCAAACAATTGTATCTAAGGAAAATGTGCTGGTAAACACAAGCCATGTATGATTTTGCTCTTTCTTACCCCTTTAAGAATTGGAAGCATGTCACCAAATTCAGTGGTCACACCCATGTTGCAAAAAGAAATATGAGATTATCCACATTGTATTTTCAACAACAGATGGGAAAGGAATTGGTAAAGGGCAAAAGAAACAGATTTGCAATATCCTATTTAATGAAAAAAAAATCCTATTTAATGAAAAAATATCCTATTTAATGAAAAAATCACTAATGTTAGGATTGTCGTCTTCTAAGCAAGTGGTAAAGTTGAGTTCAACAGCTATGTAATATTGTATGACTTCCATTGCCTTGTTTGGCAGTACTTAAAGTTTCTTTTAAGGCTACCACCACGAAGATGAAGCAAATCTTACAAAATGCGTAGACAAATCAAGTGATTCTTCTCATTGTGATCAAGTCAATGACATCCTCCTCTTTTCAAAGATTTTCTTCCCTCTTTCCATTTTCTGAGGTCTACTCTCTATTCCTCCAGACTGAGGGCAATTATGTATCTGCATTTTCTCTAAACATGTCTTATTTTCAGCCTGGGAATCTTGTTCAGGCAGATTTTTCAGTTTTGACTTTTGCTGGCTTCTGCAGTTGTCTGATAAACCTTTTCTCTGCAAATTGGACCTTAAGCTACATGTAAGCCAATGTAGGCACGGAAGACAGGATTTTTACCTTTCCCCAATTTATCTTGAAGCCTCTCTGTCTCTGTGGCTGTGTCCTGATGCTAGGCCCTGCAGTGCAAGCCTAAGGACACAACAGTACTAGCCTCTTAAAACCTGTGTCCAATTGCTGGGAAAGCCTTGATGGGGCTAAACTACAAGCTTGTGAGTTGAGATCATGCTAGTAAAACAAAGTGATTTTTTTTTTTTTTTTCATCCAGATACATAACCTTACCTACACAGAAGGGAAGGGGAGATTTATTCAGTCAAACCCTGGTTGCATTTGTGACAACACCTACCCCCGGCAAGTGGACTCTTCAGTACTGTTAGGTGTAAGATCAACTGTTAGCAGGTTCACGTCCTTTCACCACTATCTAAAAACTAGAAGGTATGTAAAACCAATTCAGTGTTTAATTTGCTGAGCCTTCTCAGAGAGTTTTAAAAAACTATTCTTGTTGCTTGAGAGTAGAAATTTCTTATCTGTCTCAATATCCTGCTAAAATAAGGAGAGCTACTGCAATAAACCTGATGCAGTTGTGCCAGCACAGTATCAGTAACCTGATAGTTCAGCATGTCTTTTCCTTAATACTAAAGAGGGAGGATGGTAGAACACTCATGCAAGAATGAAGATATGTAATCATCCTGTAGCATTTAGACAGCTGAAGCTTGTGCTTTTTCATGGGAATTTTAGAATTTTTGATGACCTCTGTCTGTAAGAGCTGTATGAAAGACATGTTTTTTGTTTTATAACCACCAAGGGAATATAGCGTGTATGGTATCACAGAAGGCAGCACATCTCTGCTTCATTCTGGCTATAATCAACAAGGTAACATGCATTGTAGCAATTTTTTTTCTCAATTTACCATAAATCAAGCAGTGACATGATCTTCAAATGGATCATTAACATGAAATACTGTTTCATGTATCTGGCAGACGATTGTTTTCAGCTAGCTGGCAGATAACTGCTGGTAGCATTTTCCTCCATTCTTTAATGCACTGACAGATCTGTCTGTATACTTTAGTTTAATTTTAACATGTGTCCAAGAAAACATGCTCAAAATCCAAGCCAGAGTAACTGTTAATGTCTTTTTTATTCTCTTTCCCTTGTCTCGGTTATAAAAGATCCTCTTTTTTTTTTTTTTTATGCAAAACATTCACGATTGCTTAACAGCTGAAATTTGGCAGTATTGTTCCAAATTGTTTGTTTCACCCTGCCCCACTTGACGACTTGCAGTTACAGAATAGGTTCACAATTCTCGTAGCTGATGAGGAGCTGGGAGCACTGTCAGAGCATCTCTGGTGGCTGAGCCTGGGCTACTCGGGACCACTAGGAGGAAGTGGTAAGTGATGGTGGTAGGCGAGTCACTACACAGGGGACAGAGGTCCTCACCTGCTGATCAGACTTGTCATCTAGACAGGTTTGCTAGTTGCTCAGAGGGCTTGCATTCAGGACGTTGTGGAGAGGTGACCGAGGCCTAATCCAGCCTATTACTCCCTACTGCTCTTCCACATAGACACCAGTGAAATGCATAGGAGTGACCTGGGAATTACCAAGTGTGTCTGCAGGGCTCTGCAGACAGTGTTCAATGGCCATTAGAACTCAGATAATGTTTGACTTGATCCTGCCAGTGAGGAGGAAGAGCAATAGGAGGACTCAGTAGATCTTATGGATCAAAGATTGTTTGCATAACTGGTGTTTGCAGTAGGGTTTCAGGTTCTATAACCATGGGACTCTCTTAAGAGACTCAACAGCTGCTTGGAAGACATGAGATGCACCTGAGTAAGTAGGGCAACATCTTTCTCAACAGGCTGGACAAACTGTAAGAAAAGCTTCCTCAAAAAACAAGTGTGGAAGTTTTATATGGGGTAGGCAAGCCAAAAGTTCAGGATGATGGGAAGAGAAGGGATGCGGTGATCAACAGAATGGGATTGAAGTAGAATTACTTCAGGCTTAAGCATATAAAGAAAGAAATGCCTGCAGAACAGGAAGCTTTCTAGTTTATACTGGGGAATCAGCACACTTGTACCTGCTTTCAGCAGGAGGCTGAGCTAGAGACCTCCTTAGGCCACTTCCAAGCTGAATGATTTGATAATTCATGCCCATAGCTTGCATTATATAAAAACAAAAAGATATCTATGCTGTTGTTTTCCGATGGTCTTTATGGACTACAGTCAGTACCTTCAAAAGCAATAATTTGTAATTGATAAAGTGTAAGATTCACCTCACCTAGTGAGAGCCAACTAAAAATTAGATTCTCAGTTTAAGCTTATTTGCTAGTTTCCTTTCATAATTAGTATGAGTTTCTCAACTTATATATAAGGTAATGAAATATCTCTAAAAGATAACACATTTTATTTTTAGGTAAATATTTAAAGTACATTTAGATGAATTATTCCCTCAAATTGCCTATGTGTCCTTATCTGTTATTGAGAACTGGCCGAGCTAGATTTGGCTATATGCTTACCTTAAAAATGTCTATTACTAAATGCAAGGAGTGCTACCCTGAATTTAAGATGTGCTGCACACTAAGCAGCCTTAGGCACTAAGAATACCGAGGAGATTTTCACATGAAACTTTGGGCAATCTGGTCTGACCTCTGACCTCAGACCTGACTCTGCGTTGAGCAGGATTGTGGACTAGAGATCTGAATTCCTTTCCATTTTAAATGATCTTATGAATGAATGATCAAATAGATGATGGGGTAGTTTGTATTTCAGAGTATTCTCCAGTGAATCATTTTAAATCTGAAATTAGGCCATATCACAGTAACTTTAAAATACTTGTTGACAGTCTATGTCTTTCTGCTATTTAAAATAAAAATATTTTTTTTCTGGAGATTTCATTTTCATGTATGGACACTTCAGATTCTGTCTAACAGTGATAATAATTTTTTTTTAAAGCTATTTCAAATTACTGCTTAGAATATTTAATCCTTATATTCCTGCCAACAGAAAATGTACAAATAGGGAGTGTTGGTTTTTGCCTAGAACAGCAATGTACCTGACAGTTGAAAAAAAATATTCTCTCTGCATGCAGGTTTCACTTTTAGGGAATTTTTAAAAAGCAAACATGTTGCAGTGGAGAAAGAATGTGGTTTACAGTTGTCTTGTATTATCAGCATGTCATTTTATCTTTCCTCTAAATTTGATCTTGACTGCTGTATTAGTCATTCTTAGAATAAAATAATATTTTATTTATTTAACAGATAATGACTATACCAATTTTTTATCTTTGCTGTTTTGATGTTCATTGGGGGAAAGAAGAATCAGTATATTTAAATATATGCACGTTTCACGTTCAGGTAAAAATACTAAGCAGCGAGTATCTGGAAAATATCAGTTTTCTAAATGCTCAGTGTTTTAAGTTTTTATAGCCATCTAATAAAAGATTTATTTTAATTTGTGCTAGAGGAGTGAAGTGGAGGCAAGAGACCAAGAAAATGCAAAGTAATTCTTGTCTTTCTTACGCTCAAAAAAAAAAAAGTGAATCAAAGCAGCTTTTTTTTCAGGCACGAGCACCATACATAATGCTGTCATATGACCCAGTGACAGGACAAAGGAGTCTTGAAAAATACAAAGTACCGAGACTAAACAACTATAGGTTTATGGTAAATTGTTGATTTACAAGAAAATACCATTTTGATCATCAACTGCAGAAATTAACATTTCAGCTGAAAAAAAAAAAAAGAAAATTATGTGGATTAGAATGATGACAAGTATGTAACGATTGTGTATTTTTTTTTTGGTGGTTTCACAAGAGGATTTTGTAACTGCTTACAAAGACATTGAGGGAGTTTCTCCTTTGTAACTTCTATAGCTTGTGAGAGGTGTTATACCATATGTATGGGAGAGTCATGTACAAGCTTTTTTCCTTACGAACAATGACATTAGAACAATGATAAAAGTCAAGATCTCAACTGCAGCCTCTGAACTACTGGGCTTTGGAGTATTCTTGGTTTCCGCCGGTTTAGTTTCTCCATTTAGTATAAAACAGTACTATGTCAGATATCATTGCAGTGCTCTGGTCATTTAGCTTCAGAGTTATTGTCTCTTTTTAAAAAATTGCTGTAATATATACTTGCATTATTAACATATTCCTTTGCTTTTATTAAAACTGCTTAGAAATAAAACAGAAAGAAGGCTACATAAAATTATTCCAATCAAGGAAAATATTCCACTTAATGAAAAATCTTTTAAAAATTACATTATATTAATTTTATTTCTCTTTTTTTTTTTGCTGATTTTTGTGCAACCTAAATCAGATACGTGGTGATGGTGACTTCATCCTAAAAGGTGGAAGTGGAAGTTACCATGTTCCACCAGTTTAAAAGGTAAAAGTCTAAGCCTTATTAAAAGTTAACTAAAAAAATAAATTGCTGAGAACCTGGCAAAAGTAATAAATGAATTATATTTTCAGTGAGGAAAATATAACAAAAATCCCAGGCTCAAAATTCTCAAAAATAATCATTAAAATAATGATTTTGATTTTTTTAAGTTTCTAGATTTTATCTTCATTAATCTACTCAGATGTCTTAGTAGAGTGTAGGTATAATGATTCCTTCCCAGCTAGGTCTTTTGATTCCATTTCATGTCCACACCTTGATTCATGGATTGATCAATCACACCTTCTTCTTTGGCACCTTGTCCTCACAGGCATTCCTCACTTCCTGATTCTTTTTCTTGTGTCTGTATCTGAAAGATATCCAGCATAACTCTTAATGGATGTTTAGGGGATTTATGTCTTGCCATTGAACAGCTCTAAAATAACAGTTCTAGAATAATATGATGTCTTTTCATAAGAGGTTATGCTGTCTTCAACTTCTATCTTTACTTTCTAGTACATGTTTGCAATAGTTCTTTTCACAAATCTCTCAGTACTAGCTACTTCAATCCAATATGACATCTCAGCCTGTTATATATCTCCTCATAGAAGTTGTATAGGATGATCAAAACAGCTTTGAAAAAATATTTCAGGTCTTTCAACTAGTTCTTAACTCACAGAAGTGTGAAATCTCTGTCCACTGCTTGTAGTGGCTAAATAAAAAAAATTCCTAGTAGTGTTATTGCACATGATCATCTACTCAAGACAAAATGGTGCTGTGCAGAAGTGCCAAAGCAAACAAGGCTGTGAATAAAATAAATACAACCACCCTGAACTCTGCTGTTCTCAATAGTCCTTGAATGTTCTTCCTTTAGAAAAAGAAACAAAAATTATTGCCACAGCTAAAGTACTCAAATCTAAACAATTTCAGCACTTTTTAGTGCTAACATTTTGTCACAAACCAGAATAAAATGATTATACAGCTACTGTGCCAGCAACATTTTCTGTGCAGTGGAATGAAAACAATTTCCGAAATGTGGCATGCAAGTGACCTTTGTAGTTTTATCTTTTCCTTTCCAATAAAGTAATATAGATGTTAGCTCTATCTTCTAGACAATAAGAAAATGACTCATACATCGTCTTATATGTACCATAGTTTTTGACAATTGTTTCACGAGCCTTTAAAATTAACTGACATAGAATTTAATTTAAATGTAATATTAACATAATCTTATTGCTAGCATAGAATCTTAAATAAAGTTTCTTAGTCATCTTGGAATCTGGGGAGTGAACTGAAGAAGGTGGAAAAATCATCATATACCGTTCTCTTTGTGATGATAATTCTTATTCAGTTCATTTCTAAAAATCTGATACTGTATTCAGAAAGCATTCCAGTTTAAATTGGACACTGTAGAATGCTCTTATACTTAAAGGCTACTTTCAGACAAAATTTTTGATGTCAGACTTTTTCAGGACAAGTTATATGAAGCCTGAAAAATAAAAGATTGTATATGAGAAATTTTTTCAATATATTTCAGAATTTATATTATATGGATGAGAAGTCTAGGTTTTCTATTTCAAAATTATATTTTCACCTTTCAATATAATAATAATATTGTCTATAACATGGTTTTGACTTTTATAGATAACTGATACATTTCTTTTTATTTATTTATTGAGCAGATACAAATTGTCTTTTTTTTTGCACTTGGAATTATTTGGTTCTATTATGATTCAATATTTTTGGTGTTCTTTCACATCTGATGCTATGAGTCATTGAACAAGACAGCTGAACAAAGGAAGACAGAAATTCCCATTGATTTCATTACCATCTATCTTTATCAGGGTAGTGTATAGTAGCTATAAATATGTAGGCTCCATAGAAAACAGTGCAAGATGTGGAACTAAAAACTGGACAACCTATGTCGTATGTTATGTGTCCCTTTATCAAAAAGGGACACATAACAAGCTATTGTAGACAATGACAAAGGAAATGTCAGAAGAGAGGCACTTGAATAAAGTTCCAGTCATGTGTGTTAAGTATTAAATACAAGAGAAATACTTAATGTAAAATTCCTTAACACCTCCATCTCTGATAAATAACAAAAAAAAAAAAAAATTATAAACCTGGATAAAGCCAAATAATTTATTAAGTGCTTGTGAAAATTAATTCTTTTTATACAATAAATCACTCTCAAAGATTATTCTCTACAGATTATTTTTCCTTTAAAAAGGACTTCTTCCTGCTCAGACCAAAGGGGAAATGCCTTAAAATCAGTTGTATGTGTTGCCCTGCCCACAGATCTCTTATTTTGAGGAAAAGATTGTTCCAGTATTATAAGGAAAGTTTATGCTTTCAGAACAAAAGTTTTTTCAACTGTATTCAGCGGTGAAGTTTTCTGTGTGAGTCCTGTGTAGAAGTAATTTTTTTCTAGTCCTCTGCCTCTGTAGCTCAGAAGACCATTCTACATATGCTTTGTGTACTCGGAAAAAGATTACAATATAATTTCTTAAAAAGATTTTTGTCCTTTCTTTCCTTTTTTTTTTTTTCCCCAGAGGGAACACAATTAAAACTACTAAAATTTATATCTAAATGATTTCGTTCCATTTTGGTAATAGTGTTTTTATTTTCTTGTATAACTTATAACAGATAACATATCCATGTAATATTGAACACACTTAGATACTCTTCTCTTATTGCAAGTTGTGTTTATATTATATTTTAATGGCACAAATAGGCACTGAAGATTGTGCAGAATGGTACTATCAGAGAGCTGTATTCCCAGAGCCATGAAGGACCAAGAACGTCTCATTAATACTCATGTGGATGCATTCAAAAGCTATTCAAACTTAAAAATGGCTGCTCAGCAGAGAATGCAGAAAGAAGTTGTCCCTGAGTAATTTTTAAAGGATGTTTAGTGGAAGGTTCAGCGATGTCTCCTATGCTGATTTTGGCTGACGTAGAGGTAATTTTCTTCATAGTGGCTTAGTATGGGGCTATGTTTTGGATTTGTGCTGGAAACAGTGTTGATAACACAAGGATGTTTTAGTTATTTCTGAGTAATGCTTACACAGAGTCAAGGCCTCTTCTGCTTCTCACATCATCCCACTAGTAAGTAGTCTGGGAGTACGCAAGAAGCTGGGAGAGGACATAGCTGGGACAGCTGACCCCAAATGACCAAAGGGATATTCCATGCCATATGATGTCATACTTAGCATGTAAGGCTGGGGGAAGAAGGAGGAAGGTGCAGATGTTCAGAGTCATGGCCTTTGTCTTCCCAAGTGTCTGTTAACACATGATGGAGCCCTGCTTTCCTGGAGATGAACACCTGAACACCTGCCTGCCAATGGGAAGTAGTGAATGAATTCCTTGTTTTGCATTACTTACATGTGCAGCTTTTGCTTTTCCTTTAAACTCTATCTCTTTATCTCAATCCATGAGTTTTCTCACTTTTACCCTTCTGATTCTCTCACCTATCCCACCAGGGGGGAGTGAATGAGCAGCTGTCTGGTGTTTAGTTGCTGGCTTAAACCACAACAGTCCTTTTTGGTGCCCAACATGGGGCTCAAAGAGTTGGAGACAAGGACAGAATTGATTAGAATGTGCTAGACTGAATTTATAGCTGTTATTGCTGTTTAGTTATTAATTGGCAGACTTGCCATGGGGCTTACTTACCTTATTGTAAATTAGAATCTAGTGCTTGTTAGTGGTTGGCTTTGCTTTTGCTGCTTACTGTACTACACACTGCTTGTCTTCTTACTCTGCTGTGCGTGGGAACATTTTGATAACAGCCATGCATGCACATGGGCTGGCAGATGGCCAGGGCATCACTGCTCTTTCTGTGATGCTGTACAGGACAGGCTGGAACTCAGGTCAAAGGGACTGTGACCTATGGATGAGTCCATGCAGGGTCAGGACAACGCAAAGCATCTGTGGCTGTGCATAAGCCCATGTCAGAGCAGGTACATCTCAAAATGTCTGTGGCCCTGGTTATGTCTGTGCCCCAGCAGGTATAGCTCTGAAGGGATTATGACCCAAGAATAAGTCCATTCTGGAGAAGACACACCTCAAAGTGACCTTTAGCTGTGGATAAGTCTACATCCCAGAAGGTGAACCCCTGAAGAGACTGTGGTGCATAGATCAGGCTCCACTTGGAGTCTTATCATACACCCTAAAGGGACTGCAGTCTGTGGATAAGTCCAAGCTGGAGCAGGGACAAGGGAAGGAGTTCATTGCAATGTTAAAACTGATAGTCTGGCTCAAAGGGACTAGGGTGGAGATTGTAATGGTAATACCTTTCAATTGTTGTAACCCATGATTTGAATTGCATATTATAGGAATTACTATAGCAGGAACCATCTGAACCAATGGAAGACAAGCCCTATAAGAAGCAGTGCAAGTGCAGCAGTTTCCCAAGCTGAGTGGGCTTCAATTCCCAGTGACTCCACACAACACACCACACCACCTCTCCTGACCGCAATGAAAGGTGGAGCCCAAAGTCATGGACTAAATTAACTCAATGGATATTTTGCGGACATTTGTGGACATTTTATGTATATTTTACAGGAGTGGTCGATAGACTAAGGGAATAATAAATGTGTAATGTATCAAAGGATGGAAAGGAGAGTGGTGGTTAATGAGGATATATTGGATAGTGTGTGGGACCTGAGTATGATGTAAATGGTATGGAAAAAAGGGTGGAGAATGTGCTGATTTTGGCTGGAATAGAGTTAAATTTCTTCATAGTAGCTAGTATGGATTTGTGCTGAAGACAGAGTTGAAAATACAGGGTTGTTTCTCTTATTGTTGAGCAGTGCTTACACAGTCAAGGCCTTTTCTGCTTAGGTAAAGTACTAATACCGCCTGGGCAGAAAATGGATTGAGAGCAAGACTGAGGAGAAGGACTTGAGGGTACTGGCGGATTAAAATCTCAACAGAAATCCTGGGCTGCATCAAGAAGAGTGTGGCCAGTAGGTTGAGGGAGGTGATTCTTCCCCTCTACTCTGCTCTTGTGACACCTGACCTGGAGTACTGTGTCCAGCTCTGCAGCTCCTAACATAAGAAGGATGTGGACCTGTAGGAGCAAGTCCAGAGGGGGCCCTGAAGGTGATCATAGGGCTGGAGTACCTTTCCTGTGAGGACAGGCTGAGAGAGTTGGGGCTGTTCAGTCTGGAGAAGAGAAGGCTCTAGGGAGAACTTTTGAGGCCTTTCAATACTTGAGGCAGTCTTATAAGAACGATAAGGAGAAACTCTTTAGCACGACCTCTTGTGATAGGACAAGAGGACAAGAGTTTGAAACTAGAAGGAGGCTGATTTAGACTATATATAAGGAAAAAATTTTTTACAATGAGGGTGGTGGAACACTGAAACAGATTGCCCAGAGCGGTGGTAGATGCCCTGTCTCTGGAACCATTCAAGGCCAAGTTGCATGGGGCTCTGAGCAACCTGATCTGGTTAGAGATGTCCCCGCTCCTTGCTGGGGGATTGGACTATATGACCTTTAAAGGTCACTTCTAACCTAAATGATTCTATGATTCCATGCTTCTCACACTGCCCTGCCAGCAAATAGGCTGGGAGTGAACAAGAAGTTGGGAGGGGACACAGCTGAGATAGCTAACCCCAACTGATATTGCATACCATATTATATCATGCTTAGCAATAAAATAGGGAGGAGGCTGGTGAGAAGACCACTTATCGGGGCTTGAGCATCAGTCAGATAGTGGTGAGAAGTTGTTTTCATTTGCACCACTTGTCTTTCTTGGGTTTTATTGTTCTCTCTTTGTTATTTTCCATTTCATTGTGATTTATAATAACAATAACAATATTTTAATTTTTAACTATTAAACTGTTTTCATGTCAGACCATGAGATTTCTTAGTTCTACCCTTCCTATTCTCTCCCTCATCCCACCAGAGGGGGTGTGAGCAAGCAACTGTGTGGTGCTTAGTTGCCAGCTAGGGTGAAATCATGACATCTCCACACAATCTTCCTCTATAAGGAGAATGAATCGTTTCCACTGCATGAAATATGGCAATCTGGGCCCAGATCACATCTCTGCACAGCTCTACAGGTACTTTGTAGACGTATCGGCTTGCTCACAGCTGAGATACCTATCTGTGTCTATTTTCATTTCTATGTACATTTGTGTAGACAAGAAGCTTCTTAAGCCAAATTTCTGACAATTACTTATGGAAATTTGGCATTTATTTTTTGAAAGTACTTGGAAAGTCATGTAGAATAAAGCTGCTAAAAATATTTATTTATGCAATGACGTTACATAGTCATTTATGTCCAGGACTCAAGGAGAAAATCTTAAATACAGGAAAAATGTAATTCTACTGAATAAATTTAAAAGAAAGCTGATCTCACTATAAGCCAAATAGAAATATAAGTTAATTTTAATCTCTGAATCAGTTATTTTAAAAATAACCTCTAAGCTACAACATGGCTTTAAAATTATATTTTTTATAGATAATGCAAGATATTCCTGACACATGGCTTTTAATGCATATGCCCTCACTTTGCACAGTTCAACTAATTCTGTATGGACTATTACATTCATTTAGAGCAAACTTTTTTTTCTCTCCTTCCCAGAAGCTACTGAATTACTTGCTAAGAATGTATTAAAAAAAAATCTATTCAGTGCTATCTCAGAAAAATATAGCTTAATCATTGTTATTACGGTTTGGAAATGATTAGTGGTATTTTATATACTGGTATATATTTTCTTTGTACATAACCTTAATTGAAAACTTATACAAGGTAGGTACTGCTGTCAGAATGACCAGATAAATATATGCTAAAAAATATTTCAGTAAAAAAGAATGTGAAGAGAAAGTTTGGAACAAACCAGCTACTGTAACCTCTCACAAAACCTGCACCTGGAAGGGGGTGATCATTCTGGGCTCTTTCTATTTGGCATATTTAAGTTTTGCAACTAACAAAGTTGTCATTTTTATTAAGTAATTTCATTGTAGACTTTATATGGGGACTTCATCATATTCTCATTAAATCAGTGTGATTTTTACCATCAAATTCAAGAAAAGGAAGATATTAAATAGTCCACATGTCAGCTTTTATGATATAAAATAGCTTAAATTCAACATTCATAGCTTCTCTTTGAAGTCTGTCTGAATATTTGCTTTAATTTCAAGAAAAAAACACATGGAAATATTTGTATTTTTTATGAGGATAGAAGAAGAGGGAGGGGTTTTTTCAGTTATTAATTTATTTTAGAAGTCTGAAAATATTAAATTGATAGATTTACTCATTAAATAGTTAATTCAAGAAGACAGTAGAGCTATGAATTGTACATCAAATACAAAGAAGTTATCAGAACCCAGACACACAAAGAAGGATCTGTAGATCTTTGTTAAGTACCAGGGCTTAAAATCATTAAATATCCCTGAGAGAAGAAAGTTCAAAGTACCTGAGAAAGAATATATATTCATGAGATACAAAAACTAAACCCTAAGAGGAGCTCAGCACACATACATGGGCACACATTGCACTGTGCTACCGCTCTGTTTTTTCCTGTAAGGACAAGAATGGGGCTTACAAGAATATCAAGTATGCAAAATCCAAGAAAGCTTTATCCTTATTCCACATGGATACTTCAGAGTTTTTTCAATTATTCCCATCCAGCAGTCTTAACACTTTATTAAACACAAAAACATCAATCCCTGATGTACCAATAACTTGTTCTGAAAGCAGTCAATTAGTCTCTCTAACTTTCTGTTATGCATTTGATATATATATATATATTTTAATTTAAAAAGAAAAGGAAAAAAAAGCTCTAAAAAAAGCTCCTTTTGATACATGAATCTTCTCAACTCAAGAAGCAGTAAATGAAAATAACAGTATTTTCTCACAGACCTTACAGTTAATCACTTTAATAGTGAGGACTCTACAAAACTAGAATAGCATTGAACAGAGTTTGCCCTGAAAATACACGACCACCACCTCAGTCCCCTTCCCCTCTGGTCTACCTGTGACCAGAGGGCACAGGACACTCCCTTTGACCCAATAGGTGTGTCCTAGTCCTGACAAGTGGCCTAGCAGTGCCACCTAAGACTCAACTGTCCTCACAGTGCTGGGCATACGTGAATGTGTTTCCCCTAAGACATTAACATTTTCATTATTTATTGCTTTCTAACTCTCATGGTTGGCATCAATTGCTAATGGCTTCATTGGTCATGCAGTCCCAGGTTAATCTCTTCTACTTTATCTAATTCTAAAGCCAATTAATGGTCATTTTCTCTCACTGGTACATCTGGGTAGGTTTCACTCTGTAAAACATATAAACATATTCGTTAGTGAGTAGATGGATAGCTGTAATTTGCAGTGCTATTAAGCTATTGGCCATTATGCCTTGTGAGGAACTGATCAATTTAGCTATATCAGCAGTATCAAGTGCATTTAATGAATGGAAGCAAGTTCAACATTATTTTATAAAACAATGTTTTCCACAATGCCTGAGAATTTCCCAGAAAAATACACAAGGCTTGTACATTCACACCTTGATTTTTGGTGTCTTGCTCAGCAAGTCAAACCTTCTGTCCACCAGAAAAAACATGAAAATGTCTTTGCTTAGTGCTATCAGTTTACAATTTTCATTGAGGGAAAAGAGGGAACATAACCACTATTTTTAAAAAGGGGAACAAGGAGAACCCAGGCAACTACAGACTGATCAGCCTCACCTCTGTGCCTGACAAGGTCATGGAGCAGATCCTCTGGAAACCATGCTAAGGCACATGGAGAGCAAGGAGGTGGTTGGTGACAGCCAACATGGCTTCACCAAGTGGAGATCGTGCCTGACCAATTTGGTGGCCTTCTAGGATGGGGTGACAGCATTGGTGGACAAGGGATGAGCAATGGACATCATCTACCTGGACTTGTGCAAGGCTTTTGACACTGTCCTGCATGACATCCTTCTCTCTAAACTAGAGAGGCATGGGTTTGATGGATGGACCACTCGGTGGATAAGGAGTTGGCTGGATGGCCGCACTCAGAGAGTGGTGGTCAACGGCTCGTGTCCAAGTGGAGACCAGTCATGAGTGGCGTCCCTCAGGGATCCATGTTGGGCCCAGCCCCGTTCAACATCTTTGTCGGCGACATGGACAGTGGGATAGAGTGCACCCTCAGCAAGTTCGCCGATGACACCAAGCTGTGTAGTGCCGTCGACACACTGGAAGGGAGGGATGCCATCCAGAGGGACCTGGACAGGCTGGAAAGGTGGGCCCGTGCCAACCTCATGAAGTTCAACCAGGCCAAGTGCAAGGTCCTGCACCTGGGTCATGGCAATCCCAGGCACAAATACAGGCTGGGTGGAGAATGGATTGAGACCAGCCCTAAGGAAAAGGACTTGGGAGTGCTGCTGGATGAGAAGATCAACATGAGCAGGCAATGTGCCCTTGCGGCCCAGAAGGCCAACGGCATCCTGGGCTACATCAAGATGAGCATGGCCAGCAGGTTGAGGGAGGCGATTCTCCCCCTCTACTCTGCCCTGGTGAGACCCTACCTGGAGCACTGTGTCCAGCTCTGAAGCCCCCAACATAAGAAGGACATGGACCAGTTGGAGAAGGTCCAGAGGAGGGCCACGAAGATGATCAGAGGGCTGGAGCACCTCTCCTGTGAGGCCAGGCTGAGAGAGTTGGGGCTGTTCAGCCTGGAGAAGAGGAGTCTCCAGGGAGACCTGATAGCAGCCTTCCAGTACCTCAAGGCGGCCTGCAGGAAAGATGGGGAGAGGCTGTTCAGTAGGGCCTGTTGTGATAGGATGAGGGGTAATGGTTTTAAAATAGAGTGAGGTAGATTTAGATTGGATATTAGGAAAAAAATTTTTACGATGTGAGTTGTAGAACACTGGACCAGGTTGCCCAGAGAGGTGGTGGAAGCCCCATCCCTGGAAACATTCAAGGTCAGGCTGGATGAGGCTCTGAGCAACCTGATCTGGTTGGGGATGTTCCTGCTCCTTGTAGGGGGGTTGGACTAGATGGTGCCTTCCAACTCTAAACATTCCATGATTCTATGACTTAGGTCCCCGTTGTATATTCCAACAGACAATTTTGATAGAATTTGTTGATCATATGAAATTTCAGTTTTAGGAAGCAATCCCCACGTAATTCTTTCCCACTAAAAAAACAGCTAAGCTGTCCATCTTTAAGTAAGTAAGTAACTTCCCATACTGCATTTGTATTCTCAGATCAATTTCATGAAATCTTTCACTTTCAGGAACTCAATTCTTTGCTGCTAATCTTTCTTTGTAGAAGGGGAGAAAGGAACCTTATGATGAAATAAAATGCAGTTTGCCTTGAATAGATTGGTTTCAGAGTAGATTAACAGTCTGCAGTTTTACAACATGTTTTTTTACAGGTAACGCACTGCATTGTCTAATTGAAATAGATCATAAAATAGAAAGAAAAAATTCTAAATAGATTTAAGGAATTTCTTTGTTTAAAAATGAGATATATCAAAATGTATTATGCCTCTTTGCTCTTGGTCTTAAGTCTAATGAACTCCTGATACTCACAAAACTGAAGTTATTTAGAAAATAGAAAATTATAGAAAGATTTCTGCTCTAAATCATACTCATATTTCCATCTCTTGTCACTATTTTCCACTACACAAATTATCTATTTCAGTAATTTAAAAATAAACTTTATCAAAACTAGTCAAAAATCTAAAATAAATCACCATCTACAAAGTAAAACTTGAAAAGCAAAAAATAAAAAAAAAAGAAAATGAAACATATTCATTGTGGTTATCTCTGTATGTAATGTAAAATAACGGCTGACATCTAATTCTATGTTAGACATAAAACCTATAATGAAAAAGTGTTAATAGCCTGCTGAGAAATCGTAATACCACACTCCCACATATAAGCCACTGTCTTTTATAATATTTGATTTCCTAATTTAATTAACTGTAATTTCTATAAGTCTTTTAAAAAGAAGATTTAAAATTTATATGCTAAGGGATTAATGGTTTTATTTAGAATTATTAAATGGATAACTTTTTCTTATTTATTTTAAAGTTGACCTCAGCAAGCTTTTTTTTTTTTGCTGTCATTGGAACATTTTGATTTGCTTGCTGTTAATCAAGATCAAATTTCTTTTTTTTTTTTTTTTTTTTTAAGTAAGCTGAACCTATAGATGTTTCTGAATGCTGTATCAATGAAAATCTTTATATTTCTGTGCAGATGCCCACTGATATTTACAATGGCTCTAATCTTCTCATAATTCCTTAGTTCATTGATTTTTTAATACAAAATTTATGAAATAACAGCCTTAGTGCAGTTCTGTTGCAAATAAAATCACTTGCACCTGTAAGGCCATGATTTTATTTGTTCTCTGGAGGATATATCTCTTAAACTAGTAAAAACTCCCTGCTTTAAAAGGAAAAATGATATTTTGTTTTGCCAAAAAAAAACCCCAAAACCCAGTTGTTGCTCACAAGGTGAAAATTACAAACGGCTAGGAAATTGCCTAGCAAAATACTAGGCATTAGTGAAAATACAGGGGGAAAAAAAAATCTTTTTAGATTCTCACTCATCCAGGGCAGTTTAGTTCCCTCATAGTCTCTTACATCATGCGGATTTTCTTTTTTCTTCTGGTTTGTAAGTGCATTTTTCCTCTAGTGATTTTCTCCTCCCCAATTTCAAATCAGAAATGCTTCTAGCTCTATGCAATGTGTTAGAGCTACAAGCTCCATCTGTCACCAGCTGACAGTTATCATAGCCTGGAAGTTAGGAAGCTATTCTTAAGAGAATAATTAAGAGAATAAGAGAATATCCTACTTGCTCTAACTCGGACTGAGCATTCGTGTAAAGGGACCTCATCATAGAATCATAGAAGCATAGAATTTTGGAAGCATTCCAAAGAGAAAATGAGATAATGGATTTCAGTGCCATAAGCCTCTGATAAAAATGAGTCCTTTTCCTGAGACAAGAGGGCTTGAGGACATAACACCAAGCTGTTTTCTGTTAGAACTAAGGTTGGAGAATAATGAAACCAAGTATCATGCAGAGGCAAGAATCAGAGTGTATGAGTAAAGCATTCAAGCCAAGTTTTTGCTCACAGCCTTATCCAGCTCATGCTAATCACTTCCCACCTGGCTTTCTTGGAGCTGTGCACCCGAGGAGCTCGATCCCATATTGCTGACTGCAGAGGCAGAGCTGAACACTGTGTGTGCCTTAGAGGGGAGGCAGAGCTGATTACTTATCCAAAAGACAAAGGGGAAAAAACCTAGAATCTCGCAATCATATTGCTGTATGTAAACACAGAGACCAATATCTATATTCCAGTCTGGATGCACTATTTCCTCCAATGTATATTAGAATGAATTAGGTTTAATTACTGATGACCAAATAACTGCTAGCAGTGGAAAACTGATGTATATAGGAGAGGTCAGACTGTAATTCCTTGTTTTGTTGCAGAATCAAGACTGTAAATCTATAACATATCTACAGACACTGTTGCAAAATATATGGAAACTACAGTTTTTTAATCTTAACGTAAACTTACTTCTCTGGTACACATAAAATACATAGTAGCAAATGTAAACTCATGCACGTATGTCATTTTAGGATTATAAATTTACCTGTCTGAAAATAACTACAGATAGATATCTCACAGAATATTAGAGCTGATCGTATTTTTTTTTTCCTTCAGGAACTGTGATATCTAGCAAATTCCAGTAATTCTTAATGTATGTATTTAATGAAACATAAATGCAATTTGGGATATCCTACACATGAAAGCATCAAAATAGATTATTTGATTCTGGATCGCATGGCACTTAGATAGTTCATTGTGGATGGTAGAAAACTGAAATATCATACCTGTATCAATTGTCTGTACTTGACAATGACGTGAAAACTGTATGCTTGTTCTGGAAAGCCTGGTACTTCCATCTGGTGTGGTCTTTACATTAGCACTGAAGTGTGAATAGCATAGAGACCACGAAGGTAAATGTTGGTTTGCTATATATTAAAAATACTCTTAGGGAGTGTTGTTGATAATCATTGATATATGAATGAATGAATAAAGAGCAGGGGTTGGGGGTTTTTTGTTTTTGTTTTTCCCTTTTCTTTGAAGGGTTTGAATCTTGGTCTTGCAGTGCAATTTGACTTTTGAGAGCATGTAATTGAGGGAATTTTCCAGACCTGTGTTTTGACCTTTATGTGGCAGTCAGTCTCAGAATAAGGATCTATGTTTGGTGAAAACAACCATAAAAGCTTAACTGATGAAGCTTTAGCCTACTGTGGATCTGGATTTGGTATCATGTGTGAAGTGTTGGCTTATATTGGGCCAAGTATTATTTCCCTGGCCTTATCTCATCCAGAGGCAGTTGTCTGGACCTTTATGGTAGGAAGTCTGCCATAAGGAGTATATTACTGTGAACAGAATTTATAGCATCTTCATATATATCTTGCTGCTTAGAATAACTGTGAAAATGTTGTGTATATTCCTAAAAATCTGTTGTGTAAGTTACCCTTTTCTATCAGTTAAAGATCTGATCACGATTCTTCTCTAGTCCTCTTCCCTTTTAATAATACAATCTGTGAAAGAATACATCAGGAAGGAAATTGTTCTTGCAGAAGGCTCTAATAAACATGTCAGGTGTATTATATGGAAACTGTCCATTTATTTGGAGTTGAAACAAAATATTAGCATAGGAGGAAATGTGAGTACATCTTTGGTGTCTTTCATTTTTACCTCTAGTAGGCAAAAGCATTTCATATTGTTGTTTACACATTCTTTGTATCAAAATAAAACAAACAAACAAAAAATTCTGACAGCATCTCCTAATAAAAATGTATGTGCTGGCTGTCAAAACTTATTTGGGAGACCTGTTCTGTATATATACAAATTCAGGGCATTTACATTTTGAACATTATTGACATAGAATTGTAACATGTCAAAAAGCACAATATAACATTAAATGGTTCCAAACATATTAAACTACTCTTAAAAAAACAAAACAAACAAACATGTGAAAGGAGAGGAGTATTTTACTTCTGACCTATTATATCTTCTATGACTCTTTTCTCTTTAAGGAACATTTTCAACACCTACTTTTTAAAACCTTATGCTGGCACATTATTCCTATGAAGTGCCACCTACTTACTGTTTTCTTACTGTGTGACCGGTGAAGACTGCTGAATAAGTGAACTTTGGAATGAGACAGAGCACAGGGGAAAAATTGCCAACTAATATCACATACACACATGACACTTTACATACAATATCACAACTTTCTCTTTCTGGAGAAAGAAAACTTGGTAAAGTGCAGTGTGAAAAGACAGAGTAGAAGCTAACAAATGAGGTGAGTTTGACAGGCCTTCAGAAACAGGCTGCAGAAGTAGGGAAGATTAGAAACAAAACAACACATACCAAAACAACATCTAATCTCCAAAATCAGAATCTTGTCAAAAAGAGTCAGGGACAGCAAAAAAGATTCACAGGCTGTAGTAAAGAAGTTAATCCCAGAAGTGCTGGTCTCCTGGGATTCTCTTTTGGAACATAGTATCTGATTTTGATTAGATGTACTTAATGCTGCTGCTTCTTCTCTCTAACAATTTCATTGAGGAAATATTATATTAACTAAGGAAAGGTATCAGCTGCCCTTTTGAAAGATCTTGCTTTCACTTGAATAACTTCTGTAAACCATATGCATTCAGTCTATTACTGCTCTGACAGGAAACTATTCTGATTTATATGGAATTATTAGGTGTGGATGTATTTTCTCTTGTTCATCTGTAGTTCGCATATACTTCAGTTTTATAGTGGCTTTGTCATTATATCTATTAAAAAAACCCTGTTGAATGTTGTACTAACTTGTGAGGTTTCAAAATGTATTTGCTTATCCCATTGAAATGAAATAAAAACTTCTTGAATAATTTTAAATGTAATATGTCAGAAGTATCCACTGAAAATGGTAAATTTTGATGTTTTTCCCTCTTCATCTCACTCATTTCCGAAATGTATGAGTTTCCAACTTGAACTAAAGAAACCTTTCACATTGCAAACTGTTGAAATTGCAATATTTTTGTGGATTGATTCTACTCAGATGAAGCAAGCATGTTTTGATGAAAAAATATTTATTAAGAAGTGTTCCACCCTACCCTCATTGTCACAGTGTGCAATAAAAATTGTAGTTCCCTTGTCTATCTAGTGGTCCCCGACTTGCCATACATGGCAGCGTACAGGGGTTACATAATTCTTCTAGGTTTTACTCTAACCCTTGCTAGAAGTTTCCTGCCAAATATTTTTTAATCTAACTCCCCATTTTTGTTGCTGGATATGTTGGCAGCAGTCATAGAGAAATTTAGTCAATCTGAAATCCATTAATGACTACCTTACCTTGTTAAAATAAAGAGGGGTCGAGTTAACTTTGAAAGCTGATTGGGTTTTGGATAAGAAGATCAGCTTAACTTTGAATCTTAGTTTTCTCATGAATCTGAAGAGGTGCTTGGGTTTTTTTTTTATATTTCATGCTGTGTTATATTAATACAAAAACATGATTTTGTTCCTTGACATCAGATTATCTATCCATAACACATCTACTGTTGCAGTTTTATTATGGTGTTGTTTGTATGATCCTAAGATGCAGGTTGTATATTCTGTTGCACACTTTTTTTTTTCAGACAACTTTGTCCATTGCTGGTGTGTCCTGTCATTTTGAATACTGAAAGTCCTCCAAATGTAATTGTGCATCTGTAAATTGTGGCCTCAGAGATATTATGACAGGTTTGGTCTCCAGCATTTTACTGCCCACTGTACAGCCAAGTTCACCAAGCTGTGGATCAGGACCTTTACAGCCATTGATGGTTGTGGAGCACAGATCGTGCAATGTATTTACTTACTTCATAAAGAGTGAAAGTTCCTCGCACAGGATGTGATGGATGCTAAAATTTTATGTAGTTTGTAGGCAGCATGTTAGGCTCATGGGAAAAGAAAAACAATTCCCTATGAATTGCTATGGAAAATATGTGTGATTCATGAAGTCCCTGAGGTACAAATCCAAAGTGGGAGAGTATTCAGAAAAGTATCACTCCATAACTGCTCCATGTTTATGTTTTTCCTTAGATACACACTTTTGGCCACTCTTGTAGATCTGATACTGTTCTAGAGAGATCTTTGGTCTCATTGTATTCAGTCTTACATCTCATATAGTTATGAGCAAAGAAACATAGGAGACTTCCTGGAATTTGAATGCAGTCCCCTACAATTTCAGGTAACATGTTGACAACGTTTTTCACAATCACTGTTCCCAGATCATGTCGATTACAGTTTTCCTCTTCTCAGGCTACCCCATATATTTCTTTGAAGGCACAGTGGAGGTGAATTGTGTATTGCTCTCACGGCAAGTGGTAAGGTGCATGAAGTGATTTATTTTAGTTAAAATCAGCGACTTGAAAGTCAGTCCGCAATATCCTTACTTGTGATTTAATAATTTCTTTCTTTCTCACATGATCAGCTCTCCCCACTTCCTGTTAGTCACTTAAAACTACCTGCCTGATTTTAATTGCTTATGTTTTACATTAAGCAAAACTTTTATTCATGTATTCTCTATTACCCCCCACCATTCCTTCTAATTGTGAGCTGGAGGTACAGTTTTCAGCAGTTTTCAAGGTGCTGGAATTGGGACAACAGAATGTGTTTTGTACTTCATACTCTGTAAATGTAATTCTGCAATTCCTACGCTCGCAGCAGCTTTGCTTCTATTTGTAGTTCCTTCAGTCCAGAAAAAAAAAAAATTCTCAGTAAAGGAAGTTGTATAAAAAAAAAGGATAGTCATATGGCACATATCTCTCTTGAAAAATATGAAAACTTTAATGTTCCCTGTTACGTTAATAAATTTAAAAATTCCTTAATACATATATATAGCTAATTTTACTAAAAAATGTATACTTATATAGCATAGACAAAAATTACATTTTGTATATGTTTTAAAACTACTTTATGATTTAAACTTTGTCCATTAAATAACACTTTTCTGACATTGGCCCATAGACAATGGTAACACTAGGCACAAACATAATATATGATATTATAACTCTCTTAAGGAAAAAAAAATGTGCAATTGTGTAGAAAAATACCAGCAATGAGACCTCATTCAGGCTAGAAAAATACAGATATTATATTGTCAGTAATAATTCAGATAAAGGCCACATCAAAGTCTCTGCTTCCTAAAACTATAGTCTTTGAAAAACAACCTGGAAGAGTTCACACATTTGAAATGTAAAAAGAACACAAATTGGAGATTAAAGTCAAATATATACTGGCAAACACAGAAAAGGAGTTTGACAATGTAGTTCTGAAAAAAAAAAAAAAAAACCCCACTCTAAAATTTAACGGGAAAAAAAAGAGTAAGACCTTACAGAAGCAGCATTAAAAGCTAGACAGAATATAAAGTAAAATACTTACTAAAACAGAAGATTTTTATACAAGGATACTCAGTTTGACTCACTGATTTTTCAATTTTGCAGCTGCTTTTACTTTCACTTCAGTAGAAACCTCTATTTTCTTTCGTCTGCCTTTCCACATTTGCAAATGTATTTTCAGTATCTATTAAGAGAAGTGTTCTGTGTATGGGTTAACTGGTTAATTGAATGAAACTGCCAGAATCATCTGCTTAACCAAAGGGAGTCTAATGCTTGCTGCTTTCAAATCAGAGAAAAAAATTTTGAAATTTGTTCCCCATTAGAAGAGTACATCATAACTGTAAATGATACCTTAAAAAAAAAAAAAAAAAAGAAGGTAATTTTGTTTTCTATCATTTACCACTCAGTATATTGAAGTGTCCTTCTGCTACAATATGAGGTCAGATTTTGGAATAATGGATAGAATCGTAGAATGGTTAGAGTTGGAAGGGACCTTCAAAGGTCATGTAGTCCAACCCCCCTGCAAGGAGCAGGGACATCCCCAACTAGATCAGGTTGCTCAGAGCCTCATCCAACCTGGCCTTGAATGTTTCCAGGGATGGGGCATCCACCACCTCTCTGGGCAACCTGTTCCAGTGTTCTACAACTCGCATTGTAAAAAAAAAATTTCCTAATATCCAATATAAATCTACCTCCCTCTAATATAAACCCATTACCTCTCATCCTATCACAACAGGCCCTACTGAACAGGCTCTCCCCATCTTTCCTGTAGGCCCCCTTGAGGCACTGGAAGGCCACTGTATGGTCTCCCCGGAGCCTTCTCTTCTCCAGGCTGAACAGCCCCAACTCTCTCAGCCTGTACTCACAGGAGAGGTGCTCCAGCCCTCTGATCATCTTCGTGGCCTTCCTCTGGATCTTCTCCAGCTGGTCCGTGTCCTTCTTATGTTGGGGGCTCCAGAACTGGACACAATACTCCAGATGGGGTCTCACCAGGGCAGAGTGAGGGGGAGAATCACCTCCCTCAACCTGCTGGCCATGCTCCTCTTGATGCAGCACAGGATGCGGTTGGCCTTCTGGGCCGTAAGGGCGCATTGCCAGCTCATGTTGAGCTTCTCATCCACCAGCACTCCCTCAGGGCTGCTCTCAATCCATTCTCTGCCCAGCTTGTATTTGTGCCTGAGATTGCCACGACCCAGGTGCAGGACTTGCACTTGGCGTGGTTGAACTTCATGAGGTTGGCACGAGCCCACTTCTCCAGCCTGTCAAGGTCCCTCTGGATGGCATCCCTCCCTTCCAGTGTGTCGACGGCACTACACAGCTTGGTGTCATCGGCGAACTTGTTGAAGTTCGGAAGGATCTTTAGCACAAAGTTTCTTTTTATATGTAAGTTAGTTGCTTCAGGTAATTGTCTAGTCTCTGGCCAATAAAGAGAGAAAGGCATCAAAAAACCACAATTTATCTAATTTTATTTAGACATTTACTTTAGCTGAAAGACTAGGCAATCTTAGGGGCACATCACCTTTCTTCAACTGACATACATATATTCATTATGAGAAGATTGGTTTGTAGATTGGACTACAGTAGCATTTTATGCCAAAGTAATGTTACAAGGCTTAGTTAATTAATTAATTTTTTAAAAGCACTTTGAGAACCCTGGAGAGAAGATGCTATAAATGTATGTGATGTTATTTTAATAATTTTCTATTTAGCAGAGTGAAATGAATTAACTTAGAGCCCTCAGGATCCTAGGCCTGATTAAGGACTGTTGACTGCATTACAGAAAGTACAATTTCCACTCCCCTTCTACTTGGCAACCTTCTGACTCCCAGCTGTCCTCTAGTAAAAAGAGAATTCTGTAGACTTTTGTTAAGGTTAGAAAAAAGTTTTAGAAGACCAGACATCAGCTAATTTCATCTCATCAGAATCCCTGGCAAGCTGCTATGGAGAGAAAAAATTGTTTGAGTTTTAATGAAAACAGAGACATCTGAAGCAAAATCTTCTCTTGTGTGGAAAGCCTTGGATTTTCAGCAAAAGACGCACCTAGCTAGAGAAGGAGCTTTTCAATGAACAGAAATGCAGAAAGAAAGCATACAAGAAAGAAGTGGAAATAAGGCCAGAAAACATGAGAACAGTATAATAACATTACTAGAGACTTAGGAACAAAATAAGTCCAAAACCCAGTTGGATCTAAAACTAGCTAGAGACTTAAAGGGTAACAAGAAGGGATTCTACAGCAGTAACTAGATTCTGCCAGTCAGTGGATTCTGAGAAAATGCGTCTCCAGTATCTCCAATGAGACAAGTATCTCTGCAAGTATCACTACAGAAGGAGGCGTGCAAGCAATAGTGGGCGAACACTAGACTAGGGACTACTCAGAATAGCAGTATGTCTTCAAATCCTTTTGCCAGATGGGATTCACTTGGATATGATTAAAGTGTTGTCTGGTTGCAAGGCTCTTGTCTATTATCTATGAAAATAATATAGTGTCTGGGAAAGATCCCTGACAACCAGAACAACGTTAATGTGATGCACATTTATTTAAAAAGAGCAAGAAGGACCTGGGAAATTGTGATCAGTAAGCCTCATCTCAGTTCTTAGACATATCTTTGATAGAGTGCTTGAATGGAGTAATGGATCTATTTGTGACACATGTTTCTACCTATGTCCATTTGTATAGCTGGCTTTGTCATTATGTGTATTTTGTGTACACACATGTACAAAATGTTGATGTGTGTGCCTGCCCTGGAACACCTGCTTAATCTTGGTACTGGTTGGACTTGGTGGCATGGACCTGCAGCAGCCTCACCTCTGTTGTGCTACCAGATACAGCAGCTCCTACAACACAGTTAATTTATTCAAATTCAGAATAGAACTATTGATAATCCCCCAATCATGAGAGTATGAGAACAACTAACAGCAAGTTTTTCATTTCTTGCTAATCATAAAATTGAAAACAATGCTTTTAGCAAATCAAACATCCAAACATAATTTTGATTAAATGAAATATTTTGCACACATGGAAGTAAAAGGCTTTATTTTGGTGTTAAGGAAAACAAATGTTTCATTTTCAATTTGTCATAGTTTAAATATTTTATACTTTTAAAAGACCTTAACAATTATTCAGATTAAAAAGTTAAGCATTTTATTTTCAAAGTATTCAGGCACAATGTATTGTTCATATCCAGGGGAAAAAATCCTCAGCTATAATCAAAGCAAACACAAAGCAAATTCAAAAGTAATTTAATATTTAATGTTGTGGAACCTACATTTTTTGGCAGGAAAAATAAGTCTGTTAGAATTGTTAAGCAGAGAAATACAATCATGACGGAACAGATCAGAATAGCAGGAAGAATAAATTTATAAAAGAATTCTTATTCAAAATTGAAAATTCTCAAGATATAGTCCTGAAATAAGTTTGTTCAAAGGCTTCGTAAGTTTAGATGTCCTTAAAGGCTAGATACTCTTTCCCCCTTTCCTTTTCCCCTTATATCTTTCCTTTTCCCTTTCCACTTCCCCTTCTGCTTCTCCTTCATTTTCCCCTTTGCTTTCCCTCTCCCGTCTTCCTCTCCTCTTTTCCCTTTCCCTTTAACTTTCCCTCTTTCCCTTTCCCTTTCCCTTTCCCTTTCCCTTTCCCTTTCCCTTTCCCTTTCCCCTTCAGCTTTCTCTTTATCTTTCCCTTCCCCTACCACCTTCCTTTTATCCTTCTACTTTCCTTTCCCCTTTTTTCCCTTTCCCTCTCCTCTGCTTCTTAGACATTTAAAGCTGTGTTCCTCATTTTACCAGTTCTTGATGTTCAAGTAGTTTAGCAACCTGGCACTAAATCTACCAGATTCATAAGAGTGGTCCTACATTAACATTTATGCTTGGCTCAGGAGTGTGCTTTTGAAGCAAATCTCACATTTATTTCCTACAGTCTCTGCTTTAGTTCTTGTCATGCAGCTGTTTTGGAGCACTTGAACAAGATTTCATTTGATGAAATAAACATGAAAAATGAGAAAAGAAACTCCAGGGGCATACCTAATTCATGCAGCTACTGGTGAGCATCCAGTCCACAGGACCAAACCAGAGCTTATCCAAAGTAGTCATCCTAAAATGTACATAATATAGGTGTTGTGCCTGTAGTGCCAATTATTTGTCTGTATACATCCACTCCTATCAGACCGTAATACTTGCTAATGTAGGTAAAACCCAAATCAATCTCACTCTAACTAGATTTCATATTACTAGCCTAAATCACATCTTACCAACCTTATCACAACTCTTGCTTCACTCTGCAACTGTAGGCTCTTCTACAGCTAAATATCCAGCACTTAATCCAGGACAGAATTAATCCAGAGGAGGGAAAGGGAATGAAGAAGAACCAGAAGGACAATTCTGCAGCTTAGGGGTTCAGCTGTACTGCCGGGTCCACCTCCAAGGTCTTGCGCTTCATAGGCAGCTTGAATAAGCAATAGGCTTTTGTTTAAAACAGAGAAGTTAGCACAAATACGAACAATAAACCACAAGGCAATATCAGAAACCTTTCCTCTTCCTGCTCCTGTGTTTCTATGTTTTCCTAAAAGAAAGATCATAGATTTCTACACCCGTGGTTTCACTAGTCAAAGAGACTGTATCTTTGTAGGCGTGGACGACCTGTAGAAGTGGGGCTGAAAAGCTAAATCTGTTCTCCTTGTTTCCCTATTGCTGATCGGTGAGCTGTTAGATTTCAACATTCTTCTGAAGTGTTTGACTCTACATGAACTGAAATGGATCCTAGATGATTGATTTCAGAGAAAAAACCACAAGTGTTTTATTTTGATATGGCCCATTGCTTCTTTTGCTGGAAATGCAATTTGAAAAGCATCTAAATCCAGCCACGGTTCTCAGATTTTTTTTTAAAGTTCTTTCATGAATCAATGCTAAGCTAATTAAGCAAACAGCAATTAAAAATTAAATTAAAAAATGAAATATTTTTCCTTCAGAAACCCTCATTCCTTATGCTGAATGCCATAGGAAATAAATGAAATAAAAGATAGTCTTAAAGCCTCAAGTGTGACGAAAAATCTGAAAGTACTTTATCACTGTGAAACCACACAAGTAAATGTTATCTTATTAAATGGCCACGGAAATAAAATGTCTAAATAAAGATCTTGAAATTAAAAATAGAATGAGGGGTTAATAATACAAAAAATGATATTTCTCCATTCCTAATCTAGTTACTATACAAGAAAAACCTGTACTATATTTTGTATCTATCAATTTGCAAGTCAAAATAAATGTAAATACAGTAGGAATAGATTAATTCATACCTTCTCAAAAACTATTTGAATTCAGAAGATGACATGATATGACATGATATGACATGATATGACATGATATGACATGATATGACATGATATGACATGAGAAGAGAAGAGAAGAGAAGAGAAGAGAAGAGAAGAGAAGAGAAGAGAAGAGAAGAGAAGAGAAGAGAAGAGAAGAGAAGAGAAGAGAAGAGAAGAGAAGTGATACCACACACAGTTTTGCTCAGACTGCTGTGGACTTCACAGCTGGTTTTCTGAATTTCTCATGGTTTTGTTTAGTATTTCCAGTATATTTAAATCCATTATAATGTTTTATCAGGATCATCAATAGATTGTACACACACAATCTAAAGCATTGTAGCCAACTTATTAAAAAATATTTTTAAAAGTTAGGTTTTTGTTTGTGAATTTTCCATGAGTAAACATAGGCATCATAATGTCATACACAGTGTATGTGTTATTTGTAACTTTTCTATGAGCAATTGTTAGCATGTTTGAAATGGGAAGTTGGCAACACGTTCATTGCACCTAAAGAGCAGTCGTTATACATTTGTTTCCTGAGATTCTCTCTTCAAAGGACTGCTGCTCTAACAATTTGATTAACCATTATGAAATGTAATGATTTTGTGATGCAGAGCATTTTAAATGAGTTGTCTTAATTTCTGCTTCAGTTATGCAGGTTTTTTTTTTCAAAATGATAGTAAGTATTTGACTTCACTGAAGTTCCTTTTTTACTTCCCATCTGAGTTTTTTTTTTTTGTATTTTCCTTTATAATCTCTGTATATGTGTGTGTGGAGGAATAGGATTGTTGCTTTTTGTATCCTCAGTTTAAGCTATGTTGCTGCTGTTTATTCAAACACATTTTGAGCCAAGAAAGTGTTTTTCTTTTATGATCTGCATCACTAAGTAGGGCTTTCTAGCAATACAAGCTGTCCAGAAAGAAAAAAAAAAAAAAGGAAAAGAAATGTAGATTAAAATTGTCATTAATAAGCTACATGATGCAACAAAAAAAGTATTTTTATAGCACTCTCACTTTCAATTTCTTTAATTTTAAGGCTTACTAACAAGAAATGTTACTGGATTTTCTGAGGTTGATTGGTTCATGCATGCAATAAAGTATCTTTAAAGTGAGGCTTCCAGAACAAAAAATCATTGCTACTATGTAAAAATTCATTTGCTATGAAATTTTTTTCTTATTGACTTTAAAATAACTGTGAGAGGAGCACTCCTACCAGTTCAAATGCATACTAGAAAATACATGAAATTTGGATATATAATCCTGAATTGAACTGAAAAAATAACTTGAATTGTAATGTAAAAATAAGTTCCTATTTAAAAAAAAGTACCACGAGAGTCCTACTCTGGTAAATATCTTGGTTTTACAAAGCGCATACCCCTCTGTTCTCCTGGACGAGTCCCACCTTCTGCTTGTACAAGGGGACTGCAATAAACCACAGTCAGCAACTTCTAGGGAAAGACATTACTCTCATCATGGCAATACAATGGTGGGAGCTGTAAAATAATGAGGTCTACAACTATGATTCTTACATAGTTTTTCCACATATTGAAATTAGAATGACAGTACATATTAATTCAGTATTTTACTCTGCATCCTGACAGGATATTTCACTTGGAATAGCACTGCTATTTGAGGCACCATAAAAAAAAAAGACGTTCCAATGAATTGAAAATATACTTTTTTTTTTTTTTTCCCCCTGAAAAAAACTGACTGTATTTTTGTTCTTCATGGTAATCTTTGAGAGCTTTGCAATCAGCTGTCTTTTTTTCAGCTGCCATCTGCATGTTCCTGAACTCATTCAGGATGTCATACAGTTCTGAATAGAAAGTTTCATAAGGTCATTTTCTGCCTTACAGCTTTACACTTAAAAGATTTGCCATATCTGTATTTGCAAAATGTGAAGCATTTCACCCAGAATAAATTATCCCGTCAAAGGACAATTCATATCTATGCAAAACAGAGCTTTTGTTTATGTGTCACAGTACTGATTATGTGTAGATTAGCTGAAGCCTGGAGAGGTGTCTTAACTTTTCCTAACATAGCAATTTGGAGCTAGGAAACTGCCTGACAGAATACTTCTTTAAAATTGACTCAGAAGCTGAATTTTACATGTGTTTTCCTTACTTTATTACCTCAAACTCTGAGGCAGTGGCACAGATTTAGAATAATTCCATGTTAAATTAAGAATTTAGCTGGAGCTGGATTCACTAGGGAAAAAATATGTTTAGCTTTTTAATCTTAATTTCTCTGGGAGTGTGCTATTTCTGCCCTGAGAAGATTTTACCATTAATTTTTATCTACACAATGGACAGCTTTAGACCATCAGGCAATGTAGAAACATGTCATGAAAGCCAAGGCATGTCTTAAAGATCTTTCAAGGTGAGTTGCTTAGGACAGCAGAAATACAGATGCACAAAAAAGAAAAGTATCTTGTGGGGATCTCATAGAAATCATGAATATAATAAAGATTTCATGTTTTAGACAATATTTATTCGCTCACTAAGTTATTTTCTAGCTACATGTAAGGTTGGGGTTTTTTTTGTTGATATGATCAGATTATTTGTGAGGGAATAAAATGTATCTAGAAAAAGATGGAAGAAGCCAGAAGAAGGGGATAACATGACACCTAGTAAAAAAGAATACAAAGATAATCTGAAGTTAAACACACTAATGGCATGCTCCTGTTTAAATGCTGTCTTCTCCCAGATGGACATAGACAGACTATGAGAGCATTAGGGATTCAGTGATGCCAGTAATGTTTTATCAGGACATAAAATCCACAGTCCTAATTGGAAGACAGAAGAAACCTTTGAATTTTTCACTTGTCCTTTGAAGAAAAGAATTTTTTTTCTAGGATTTCTCAGATTTTGTGTGCTTTCTTTTGCTAATATTAGATCCAAAGTTTTTGTGTGTTCAGCATCCCTCACTTGAGCCTCACATAAACAAAGTGATGATATTTGCAAGCAATCACAGGTTATGCCTACAATGTTAAATTATGCAGGTTCATTATCTAAAACTGCTCACCAGAGCACCAGCACTGCTCCATCCACCAGTGCTGGTGCTCTGGTCATCTGTTCTGTATGTATAACAGCTCACCCACAAGACTTATTTCAAAGTAAAGCCAGGGTGTCTAGAAGTCAAATCCTAGTTGCAGTTGTAAGGATAGTGCACTCTAGGGACCAGCATCAGTAGACAATGTGTATGAAATGACACTAAGTTTGATTTTGTCTCCCTGCATATGCGTTCAATATTATCCCAGCAGGTCTTGCACTTTCAGACACTTTCAGACACCTTTATATGACACCCGACATACATACCCTCTTTCTACACAAACCCTCAGCTTCATCATATCCTACAATTCTCAGAGGTGTTTATTTTACATCTTTTTAGACACTTTGAATTGGAAAAAATAATGAAAAATTTTTTTTTTTTAGAGTTATGAGGGCACCCTATCATCCCTAATACCATGACTTTATCCTTGCCATTGTAGTACCGATCTATACCTGTCTGCATGCAAAATCTATCTCTCTGCAATACATTTTCTCTGCATCTGAAGGTTGTTTAGGAGTATTTATCTCATTATAACAAGTAATCACTGCAGCCAAGTCAATTTATAATTAATTGTTAAAAAAGAAACAACAAAAATCCTCCCAGTACTTAACTTACTCTTCTGGTTTATAAGCCAAATATATTACTAAAAAATATTGCAATGGTCAATGCATGGTTTCTATCCAATACAACAATTTGCAGCAGATCGCATATGCATTTCTACATGCTGCATCCTCAAATCCTTCTAATTTTAAAACAAACTGCTTTTTAGATTTGTGGAAGTAGACTTGGAAGATAATATGAAGTTAAGAAGGGAGGTGGCATTTGATATTACATCCTTTCACCTTATTCAACAAAAAAAAAGTCTTCCACTGATTCCTGAAGGAGGCATAACTAAGGAGTTCTAGGTAAACTTCTTGTGGTGTCCACTTACTGTGTGGGGCTAATTTCACTGCAGACCAGTGAGTCATTGAAAAAACCCATCTGTGCTTTCTGTTTGGTATGACAGCATTGTTCACAACGTCTTTAAATAAAACAAACAAACAAAAATCAATCAAGCATGCACTGCAACAGTTTTTCTTGTCAACACTGTACGGATTTGGGAAAGAGATGGAGAGTTACACTACAGCATTAGCTGGTGGAGAAATAAAACTGTTAACTGAGAAAATATGGACATAAACAAAGGGTCCTGTTTTGGGGAGGACAGAATCATACCTGGTTGCACAAGGCTTTACCCAGAGTTTTGAAAACCTCCAAGGATGGACACTGTACAGCCTGTCTGAAAAATTTGATCCAACGCTTGGCTCTCCTTATTGGGGAAAACTGTCTCCTAAGATACAGTCAGAATCTCTCTTGTTTCAATTTATGACCATTGCTTCTCTTCCTTCTGTCATGCACTACCGTAAAGGGGCTGGTATTTGCGGTAACCTCTCCATGGGTACTGGTGGGCTCCTGTAAGCCCAGCTCCCTTGACTTCTTACAGGGCAAGTGCTTCAATCCTGACCATCCTGGTGGCCCTTCACTGAACTTAGTCCCATTTATCCATAACTTTCTAGCACTGAGAGACACAAGCTTGGAGGAAGTATTTCAGATGTGATCTGGCCAGTGTTGAGTCAAAAGAGAGTAGTCACTTCCCTTGATCTCCTGGCCATGCTTCTGTTGGTACAGCCCAGAATGCTGTTGGTTCCTTTACTGCCAGGGTCACACCGGCTCACATTCAGCTTGCTGCCCCCCAAGCCTCCCAGGACCTTTTCAGCAGACCTGCTCCACAGGCAGTCAGGCACCAATCTTCCATGTTGCCAGGGGTTCTTCCTTCCCAGATGCAGGACTTTACATTTGCCATTGTTAAATTTCATAAGATTCCCGTTGGACCATTCTTCCAGGCTGTCTAGGTCTCTCTGAATGATGGTTCTGTACTTGAGTGTATTTGTTCCCTCCGGCTTGATGTTATGTGTTAAATTGATGAGCACACTCTATCACCTCCTCTTAGTCACTGATGAAAATGTTTTAAGGAACAGGTCCCATAATAGCGCCTTATGATTACCATTTACTGCTCTCCAGGCAGATTACAACTGCCTGCCAAGCCAAATTATCCAACAGCTACCTGCTGAGTCTGATTACCCAAACATTTTTTTATCCACCCATCCAGACAATAATGTCTCAATTTGGGTACAGGAATATTGTGTGAGATAGTGTTGAAAACCTTGCTGTGTTTTGGCAGTTCTACCTAGTGTGTTATAGTGGATGTTAAGTAGGACTTCAATTTCCATGTCCCCTTGCATGGACCTTTCTCTAGAACTGTGTGTGTAAGAACAGATGCTGAACACTCTTTCATTTTAAAAGAATTATATGCATTTAGAGACATAATTCAGGCTGAATTCTGAACACGTCATTTATAGTCTTTGAATTTTAATTTTAGTTTCTTGTTCTGTATTTGAATTGCTACTGATTTGATGAAATGATAATACCACTGCAAATTTGGATTTAATATATCGTAATTACATTAATAATGTTGGGAAACAATGAATCTAATGTTTCTAAATGATATTTTTGATATTTTATTTTTTTAAGTCATCACAGTTTTCCAGTTCTGCTTTAAACTGTAGAATTTAATTTCTATCACGTTTTGGTTTTGGTTTTGTTTCATTCATGTGTCCTATGAAATACACATCTTGCTGTGGAAATATGACCGAAGAAAGCCATGGTGCTTTTGGAATAAAAGAAGGTGAGGTTTCAGCTGGACTTAAATCTTAGGAAATACCTTTCTTAAGAATAGGAGTTTCAGAAAATAATTTTCAACTTTGTTGTAATTGTAAAGACTCCTGATGAGACTGAGGTCCCTGTTTCAGTCACAGACATCTCTTTAGTTTCTTCTTATTGTTTAGGTATCTTACAATAATGTTTAAAGGTAAAGGCAACAAATTAATTTTAGCATTTGTGGGCAGCCAATGCTTATATGTGATATCTTGAATTCCTAAGAAGATAGATTTGAGCATTTTATTCTTCTCAGAATTTCTGAAGTACAATTCTGTCAACGCTAGGTGAGGTACAGAAAAAATAGTCCAGTGAACACAGGGCATTCAAGTATATTTCTCTGACATCTATTGAAACATGTTTGAAGAACTCAAACTATTGAGAAAAAACTTACTAGAAAATGGCTAGAAGAAAAAAATTCAAACAATTTATTGATGCAAAAGAAACCGAAGTTCAGATTTTTTTTTCACCTGAATAAAACAAAATAAATATTTTAATCTAAATGCATACTTGTAGTTTAGAGGAGAAATCCTGAAAGTTTTCAGTCTCCATATAGAATGAAGAACTAAATTACTAAATACATACTAAAAACATACTACATAAAACTACACAAAAACTGCAGAAATTATTTTCCTCTTCATCCGTTGTCTTCAATTATGCTCTCTCATAAATGACCCGCTTTGAGAAGAGTTTATTTGCAGGCTGAGTAATGTCTGAGTAAACAACATCTTGAAGAACAAGGCCTTCTACTTCATACATGAAGTAAGTTTTTTGTTAGTTTAATTCCTGTGTTTACGAGATACAGAAAGCTCACTTCTTAAATTTTAAAACAAACATCTAATTTGTGTTCTTAAATATCCAAAAATGAAGGTGCTTGCACATGAGCATTTCTTTTCTTCTCAGTGGTGTTAGTGGACACGATAATGAAAAGCGTGGTAATTGGGGTGAATATGTATCATTTGCTTTGACATTGTTCATGTCTGAAATCAAGTTTATAGAGCAAAGAAAGACAATTTGTGTAGTACAGAAGTTTTTCTATCTTTCAATATTATTGATTTTCAAGGATGTTCAATGAAGGGCCACAAAGATGACAGGAGGGCTGGAACACCTCTCCTATGAGGACAGGCTGAGAGAGTTGGGGCTGTTCAGCCTGGAGAAGAGGAGGCTCCGGGGAGACCTGATAGAGGTCTTCCAGTACCTCAAGGGGGCCTTCAAGAAAGATGGGGAGAGGCTGTTCAGTAGGGCCTGTTACAACAGGACGAGGGGTAATGGTTTTTAAATAGAGGGAGGTAGATTCAGATTAGATATTAGGAAAAAAATTTTTATACTGAGGGTTGTAGAGCACTGGACCAGGTTGCCCAGAGAGGTGGTGGAAGCTCCATCCCTGGAAACATTCAAGGCCAGGTTGGTTCTGAGCAACCTGATCTAGTTGGGGATGTCCCTGCTCCTTGCAGGGGGTTTGGACTAGATGACCTTTGAAGGTCCCTTCCAACCCTAGCCATTCTACGATTCTATAAATCATAATGTACTTTATAACACTGGATAGAAGAATACTACCCCTGTTTCCAATTTAATTCAGACTCAACTTTTCTACATTACAATACAATTCAGATAGTGTTAACAACGGAAACAAAAGTTTTTTAAAAATTCTTAAAATCTTGAGCAACTAGAGAAAATAAATATGTCTTTTCGAGTATATTTGTTAGTTATTAAGGACTAGACACCAATAAAATTTTTAATTTTAATATAAGATTGTTTATTTGCTAAATGCCTATCAGTGTGCTTTGTGACAAGGCATGATAGCAATGCACATTAAAGATATCCAGTCAGAATATATAGATCACTAATATGCCTCACAATGTGTTAAGCTGACCAAATAACATATTAACTATTCATTATGCACTTTGAAGTAGAGACCAGAACGTCCTTTCAGTTACATCACATCAAATTAAGAGGAACTCTAAGGATATTTTTACAATTATGCAACAAGAGAAAATTGCAGAAATGGGAGAGTAGCTACTAATCCAACTGAATGGGTCCAAATTCAACTTGATTTTGGTGAGGTCTACATTGTTTGATATGAATAATTTCCAGTTTTCTAATACCCAGGAATATTAAACAAAACATCATCCAGATTAAACAAAGAACATGACTATCATTTTCAGTTTATTCGTTCTGGCAGGAAAAAGGTTTTCAACTCTTTCATCCAAAATACACATTCGTTAGAAAATGTAATGTGAAAGGTCTTTCTTTGATCAGTCTACATTCTTATAATTTGATGCATTATTTCCAATTTTGTGTCATATGAATTAAGCTTTCAATTAAAATTAGTTAATTATTGTTTGCATTCTTTCAATAGCTTACCTACAATCTATCAACAGCCATAAGACTTCCTATCATGAATTTTACCTGATTTGTGTTTGTTTTGATTTGTTTCAATAGCTGCTTCAGCTCCACTTTTATAATTTTCAGTCATCGGGATTTTCTTCAGTATTTAAAATAAAGGTCTCATGAAGAAACGAAGGTCTTAATTTACAGAAGTTAAGGGAAGGTAGAGTTAATTGAAATGAAGTTAAGCCTGGGAAGATGTAGGGGTGAGGGGAAGCTGTTTTGTTCTCTTTCTCATTATCCCGCTTTGATTCTGCTACTACTACTACTAAATAAATAAATATTTTTTCCCAAGTCGAGTCTGTTTTGCGCATAACGGTCAAGTTGAATGATCTCACCTCGCTTTTACCTCAAACCTTGAGACATTTATTAAATTATCTCTCCTCTATTCCTTCAGAGGATGGGGGAAGTGAGTGAGAGACTGCGTAGCTTTGTCCCGAGCAGGGCTAAACTACAACATTAAGTGACATAATTCAGCAATTGTAAACAGAAGCAAAAAAAATATATTAATTAAAAATGAGATGGTTTCTCTTTTTCTGATACTAGACTGACATATAATAGAAATACTGTTATACCATGATTAATTTATTCAAAACCTTTCTTAGATGAGGTAATTATATTCAGTCAAGGTCTGTCAATGCAATTTACTATCAATTGTAGCTCTATACCAACTGCAGTGAGTACAGCTGCATAGAAAGTTGCTGTTACTTGAAACATTGGATTTTTTTTTTCAGGAAACAAGAAACCAACAATTATTGTTTATTTTTAACTTAGTTTAATTTATTATAACTCTCTTTAGTATTGTGTTTTCTTGAATCAAGTATTTTATTGTTGTTCTGCTCTGCTGTATTTATATTCTGATCTGTGGTGTGGGAAAGTGCTCTGTAATTTCACAACTTTATTAGCAGAGGAAAACTCCACACAGAAATGTAAATTTCAGTAAAAATGTAGAAATATAAGTAGAGCCCTCAGTACTGAGGTTTGGGAGTACTTTGCAATCTTTAAAATATTTATTCCTGCAAAAACCTGTGAGTTAGAACACACATTAATCATGATCTTGCGGAATGGCAGTGTGCCCAAGTTCCCAATGTCTGTACAGTATTACAAGCCCTGAGTTATACAGAAGACAGGAGATGATTGTCACCTGCATTCAAGCACACGGAGTCTCAGATATGAATGAAACACACTTTCCAGGACACATAGAGTATTGCATGTGTAACTGCAATAAAATATTACCTTATGAGGCAAAACTCTACTTGCCATCTATAGGCTACCATGAAACAGCAGTATATAAAGAAGGCAGCTCTAGGATCCAGGCTTTTTATTACAGTTCGACCAAAGGATTTGACCAAGGATGTGGAAGATGACTATTGGTTGGAAGAAATGGAGTATACATCTCTCAGGCTCCCAATAGGTATAATTTTCTGCCACAATCTCACTCCTACATAGCTCTAGACATTATTTTTGGAAGATGTACTTGAAAAAATATGTGGATTAAGTAAATAAAAAATTACTCACAGATTCTGTCTCAATGTATCAGGTAATTTCATTTGCAATAACTTTTCATGGTTAACAGAACAGAATGGCATGGTTAACAATTATTTTTACCTAAGTTAAATATGTAAAGAAACGTCTCAGGCTGTGGGAATCCAGATTCAATTCTTTACTTTCATGCTTGCATGAACATGAAACTACTTTTGTCACAAGTCCCCTAACTTCGAACTCTGAGTGGGTGGTTTTCACAGATTTTCCTGCTGACGCTGTTTCATGTTGTGTAAAGTACTTAAATGTTCATTGGAGCAGACTTTACCAGATACCTTCTCTATTTTAAAGAAGATTAAACAGATTTTAAGGCGAATGTACTGAAGGAAATAATGGACTAGGTAAGGATAATTTTACAACTGGGCTGTGCATGCCCTTTGGGGATATCTTGGACATCTGGCACTTTTGAGAAGCATCAGACCTACTAATGTCAGAATGGCTGTGTCATGCATTCATAATAAGCCCAGTGTTTCCATATGCAGTGGATAAATGTGCAGGCATAGCTTAGCTGCCCTATGGCCATATCTGGAGGTTTGGTATCCCAATTAAAATTTTGTACACATAAAAGAACGTTGCTTCTGAGAGGTACACATGTAGAAAAGTCCTCTAAAACATCCCATACAAGCTTTTGAGTTAGAAAAAAAAGAACAAGTCTTAGGAAAAAAAAGGACTATATGGTGTTGGCATTATTTGCATTCTCTTTCAGTAGCTCAATTAATACTTTGAGTATTTAATGTAAATTAAAACAGCTCCAATAGAAGAGAATAATGACATTCTATTACTGAAATCCCGTGTATGCTCCTGAAAGGACTTGAATGAGAAACAATAGACTAATTCCCTATCCATTAGATACACTAATATCAGCTGCTAGTAAGAATAATTAAATGTAATATTTCTGTGACAAAAAGTTCTCATATACTATTTTTAAAGGATATTTATATGGATGGTAACTTAATTAAGACAACAGCCTAGCTTCAAAGCAGATTTCCTCAAGTATCAAGAAAATATCCTTAATAGAGTAGAAAAGAAGGAAAAAGATTGTGATTATTCAGTCATAAGTTGACATTGAAACAAAACTGCAAGCATTCACAGACCTAGAAAAAGATCAGTTTAAATAAAGCTTGGTATTTGTTGGGGGTTTTTTTTTGGGGGAGGGGGTCTTCGTTTTTTTTTTTTTTCAGTCTGTGTAACACATTAATATTCCTTGAAACAACTATGTAGAAACTTAAAATACTTTTTTTTTTTCATAAGCGGTTTTACTTATGTGGTACATTTTTCTTAAGGTTTTCCAAACTTTCCTTTGTATTATTTCTTGTAATTCAATTCTACATTAGTAAGACATCAACAGTTCAGTTGGCCTTCTGGGCCGCAAGGGTGCATTGCCCACTCATGTTGAGCTTCTTGTCCACCAGCACTCCCACATCCTTCTCCTAAGGGCTGCTCTTAATCCATTGTATTGTATTTGTGCCTGGGATTGCCACGACCCAGGTGCAGGACCTTGCACTTGGCCTAGTTGAACTTCATGAGGTTGGCACGGGCCCACTTTTCCAGCCTGTCAAGGTCCCTCTGGATGGCATCCCTCCCTTCCAGTGTGTCGACGGCACCACATAGCTTGGTGTCATCGGCGAACTTGCTGAGGGTGCACTCTATCCCACTGTCTATGTTGCTGACAAAGATGTTGAACAGGGCTGGGCCCAACACGGACCCCTGAGGGCCAGCACTCATGACTGGTCTCCACTTGGACATGAGCCATTGACCACCACTCTCTGAGTGTGGCCATCCAGCCAACTCCTTATCCACCAAGTGGTCCATCCATCAAACCCATGCCTCTCTAGTTTAGAGAGAAGGATGTCATGTGGGACAGTGTCAAAAGCCTTGCACAAGTCCAGGTAGATGATATCCGTTGCTCATCCCTTGTCCACCGATGCTGTTACCCCATCCTAGAAGGCCACCAAATTGGTCAGGCACGATCTGCCCTTGGTGAAGCCATGTTGGCTGTCACCAACCACCTCCTTGCTCTCCATGTGCCTTAGCATGGTTTCCAGGAGAATCTGCTCCATGACCTTGCCAGGCACAGAGGTGAGGCTGAACGGCCTGTAGTTCCCTGGCTCTTCCTTGTTCCCCTTTTTAAAAATGGGGGTTATGTTCCCTCTCTTCCAGTCATCGGGGACCTCACCAGACTGCCACGATTTCTCAAATACAATGGCCAGTGGCTTGGCAACTTCCTCCACCAGTTCCCTCAGGACCTGCGGACGGATCTCATCAGGTCCCATGGACTTGTGCATCTTCAAGTTCCTCAGATGTTCCCAAACCTGCTCTTCAAATACAGTGGGCGGTTCTTCATCCTCACAGTCCCTGCTTCTGCCTTCCACAGCCTTAGTGGGGAGACAAGAGCCCTTATCGGTGAAGACTGAGGCAAAAAAGTCATTGAGTACCTCAGCCTTCTCTACGTCCCAGGTAACCAGGAAACCGGTTTCCTTCCGGAGGGGGCCTACATTCTCCTTGGACTTTCTTTTGTCCCCTACATACCTATAGAAGCTTTTCTTGTTGCTTTTTATATCCCTGGCCAGATTCGATTCCGTCAGGGCTTTAGCCTTCCTCAGCCGATCCCTGGCCACTCGCACAGCCTCTTTGTAGTTCTCCCAGGCTACCTGTCTCCGCTTCTACCCTCTATAGGCTTTCTTCTTCACTTTCAGTTGGTCCAGGAGCTCCTTGCTCATCCACGCAGGCCTCCTGGCCTTTTTGCCCGACTTCCAACCTCATGAAGGAGGTTGGAGGACTTCCAAACTCATGAAGTTCAACCAGGCCAAGTGCAAGGTCCTGCATCTGGGTCGTGGCAATCCCAGACACAAATACAGGCTGGGCGGAGAATGGATTGACAGCAGCCCTGAGGAGAAGGACTTGGGAGTGATGGTGGACGAGAGGCTCAACATGAGCCGGCAATGCGCCCTTGCGGCCCAGAAGGCCAACCGCGTCCTGGGCTGCATCAAGAGGAGTGTGGCCAGCAGGTCGAGGGAGGTGATTCTTCCCCTCTACTCTGCCCTGGTGAGACCCCACCTGGAGTACTGTGTCCAGTTCTGGAGTCCCCAACATAAGAAGGACATAGACCAGTTGGAGAGGGTCCAGAGGAGGGCCACGAAGATGATCAGAGGGCAGGAGCACCTCTCCTACGAGGACAGGCTGAGAGAGTTGGGGCTGTTCAGCCTGGAGAAGAGGAGGCTCCGGGGAGACCTGATAGCGGTCTTCCAGTACCTCAAGGGGGCCTACAGGAAGGATGGGGACAGGCTGTTCAGTAGGGCCTGTTGTGATAGGACAAGGGGTAATGGGCTTAAATTAGAAGGAGGGAGGTTTAGATTAGATATTAGAAAAAAA
>WHYT01016159.1:0-23145 GCA_009806455.1 Tetrax tetrax
TTCCCCCCCCCCCCCCCCCGCCCCCCGAACTCAGGCAGCATTAACATTGACACTGTACAAACACATGTAGAATAAAAATGGCTGAAGGCATATTTAACACTGTTTGAATGTATAATCTATGGCAAATATTCTGCAACTGTATTCACGGATTACGAGGGTGGGAGATGATGACAGGAAGGACAGCCACCGAATTATCAGCTCACCTCTCACGCTTGCAGAGATGCAAAGGAAGAGCAACCTGTTCATATACCCATGAGGCCAGCTACATCTCTTCACTCTTTCTTTCCCCTATTCCTGACAACATCGGTTGGAATTGGATTGTTCTCTGAATTAAATCTACTCTTCAAAGGCTGTTTTTAAAAGTATAAACGTTACAATACCATCTGATCAGTTTACTCATTACCTTAGCTGGAATAAGCGAGCAGCTACTAGAAGTAAAATTAGTAAGAGGTGTGACTGGAAATCACCAGTCACCTAGTGATATTACCTGATCTGGTCAGAGATGTCCCTGCTCCTTGCAGGGGGATTGGACTAGATGACCTTTGAAAGTCCCTTCCATCCTAAACTATTCTATGATTCTATTATATAAATATGACAAGTGAAAAAAGTAAATGAAACAAGTATTATGCATGCGACAAGCACCACATGAAGAGTTTATGAAGGCAGGTAAAACCAGAGCATGCAATAGAGGAGGTCAACTATAAACAAGGCAAGTGCTGACACACACAGAGTTAACCAAGAGGATGCCATTGTTGCCAAACATGCCACAGGTTTTTTGTTAAGCTGCAAAACCCTAAGAAATACAGAAAAATTAGAAGAGGAACCTAAAAGAAACTATGCCAGCAGATAGTGATTTGGTAACATATGTCCCTGTGGGAAAAAAGAAAAAAATTTAAATGTATCTGCCTTCAGATGCAAACAGCTCCCAAGTCCTGCCTTGGCTAAAGAAATAACTACACTAATCTAGGATAGAATGAAGGCAAAAATAAGGACAGAGTTGTACACAAGGTCACAGAGGCAACACCAATCAACCTATAAACAAAAAGATGCAGAAGAAAAGATAACAATGATAAGCAACACAGCTACTAAAAGTTAATATGAAAAAACAGAGAATAAGAATACATTTATTCTCTTGCCCTTTTCAAGACACCTTACTGAAATGAACACATAAGCTTATTTTATCACGGAAATTGAAAAAGCTGAAGAAGGTATCACACGTGCAGTTCACTGTTCCTGCAAAACAAGGTGAGCAGAGATTTCTGAATTGTACACAGTTGTTTGTCTCCTCTTCAATTCAACACTGGCTAACTCTATAATAGTGAGAATATGGAGACAGTTTAATTCCGAAAAAGTGAGATCCTCTCTAATCATTACATCAGTTATCAATGTGTTAAAGCTAAGGTGAAGAAAAGCTCCAGACAGTAGCACCAAGCAACTATTGCAGGACTGCTAGAAGGCTACTTTTTAAATTTCTGTCCTAAGAAAAGGAAGGAATACATAGTCTTAGTGCCAGAAAGTCAGGACACCGGAGTGGTTTTGTTCCTTTTTGTTTAAAGGAAGAAATTGTCAGCAACAGATTTCAGAGAGCTAGCCAAGCACGCAGTGGAGTAAGTTTTTAAAAACTGGTAACATAAGAAGCAAAATAGAGAAGGCAAAAATCATTGCAAGAGAGAAGTTGTTGAAAAAAATAAACCACCTTCTCTAAAAGGCCGGTTTATACTTCATGTCTCAGGTAGCATCAAAATAGGAGAAAATTCGCAAGAAAAAAGCTGGCACATGAAATGTCAGGCATAAGTACGTTCTGGTGTCAAAATCCGGTAGTTTGTTATTGAGAAGCTAGAAGACAAGAGCAAAGGAAAAGCTAAGACTGTAGTATTAAAAACCCTTGCAAATGAAAAATAGTGAGAACTCACTTTATAATTTTTTTTTTAATAGTTTGCCAAAACATTTCACAGAGTTCTATTGCACATAAGGACACAATAGTTGATTTTTTTTTTCCAAACAAATAAATGAAATATGAAGAACAGAATATGAACAAAACATGAAGCGTGTTATCTGTCATTAAAATAACTGCTTTAAATGCTATACTAGTTAGATTTTGTATTATAATAAAGTTAGTGGAATAAGTATCTATCTACAACTATAAATAAAAGTCCTTTTTCCTCTTAACCACTTATGGACAGTGTATTAGCTCTGAGAAGCTGTAAGCCAGACTAAATACATTTGAATGAAAGAAGACTTTGAGAGAACTTGTTGGTAACACACAAGCACCTGTTATTTAGGAAGGTCACCTACTAGTGCCAGGACAAAGGTGAGACAACCTATGGCTAGTCTTTCCTTTCAAATTTCTACACATCATAGAATCATAGAATCACATGGTTGGATGGGACCTATGAGATCAGCTAGTCCAACCGTCTTCCCACTACCATTGCTGCCACAGCTACTAAACCATATCTTGTAGCTCCTCATCAAGCCGCCTCTTGAACACTGCCAGGGACGGCGACTCCACCACCTCCCTGGGCAGGCCATTCCAGTGCCTGACCACTCTTTGGGAGAAAAAGTTTTTCCTCACGTCCAACCTAAACCTCCTCTGGTACAACTTGTGGCCATTACCTCGGGTCCTGCTTGTTGCCTGGGAGAAGAGGCCAAACCCCTACTCATCACAACCTGCCTTCAGGAAGTTAGAGAGAGCTATAAGGTCTCCCCTGAGCCTCCTCTTCTCCAGACTAAACAATCTGGATATGATAAAACAGGCTCAAGAAATTGGGAAGATAACTTGGCACCAGCACAACACAGTTCATCTCCTTCCAAATCCCAACTACCTTTACCTTGTATCACACAAACTCTCAGTCAGTGTAACTCTTCAGACAGTATTTTTTTTCAGGTAAAAGCCATAATCTGTCACAGGAACAGATAACATTCATCTCCACCACAGGCTGAAACAGGTTCGTCATGAGTGTCTTCACTGGTAAGAGGGTACAGACACTCATTTGTCAGGGGATGCAATTAAGGGCCTCAGTAGCACTTCAGGTCCTTTATTAACTACAACATAAACATGAAAAAAATAATTCTATCCCTTTTAGGTCTACAGCAAAACTTTTTATCAACTCATGCCCTGACTATCACTAGGCAATTCTTTTAATCCTCCCATCAACTCTTCCACTCACACTGAGGCCTGTGGTAGCCCCTTCCAGAAATCCTTTGCTGATATTTTTAAGAGTCTACATTTTATTTCTTCCAGACTGGTCAACTCGTGGATTCTCTCAGTCTGCACGTTAGTGACAGTATTCCTTTCACACAGATCATCTCTTCAGATATTTAAGGGTTTGTATCTAGATTCTATTACAAAATGTCTATATAACTTCAGAATAAGTGCCCTATAAACAGAAAGCAAATGCATAAACTGCAGGAGTTATTTTAAACACATGTCTACAAAATACAGAAAGGCTGACATACAGGCAAAGCAGCAAACACTTAAAAAACCCCGTATCATTCAGTATCCACTTAACAAGATGATTGCGTTTCCCCTTTTCCAACATCTAACTACTAAATGATTTTAGCATGCCTTTCTGGTATTAGAGATGCCCTCATCCTAAGCTGTTTATCTTCATATCCTCAGAGACAACCTTAAACAGAGAAGGGAAGGAAGAGACATACAGAAAGGAAATATGTTGGAAGAAAGGCTAAATTAAAGCTTAGTTGGAAACTGTATTTAAGTATCTGTCTAGGTGAATATCAAAACAAACCTATTTACCTTTCACATGTTTTCATAAGAGCTCTTTTCTTATTCTATCTAATTACAAAATATGTATGTTTTAAGGAGTGACTTTTCTCCCCCGTGGCTCTGCAGTGAAGTCATTATGCTCACATTGTGACTTAGTAATCCTTCTCCTCCAAAAAGATCATTATAATAACAATAATATAATTACACTAGAGGGTCAAAGAGACAGATTTGTGAGAGGCAATGCTATTCTCCATGGGAGCTGATGGATCTTAGATGGATAGAGGACTACACAGCCAGAATCTCTCTGCCCTACTTAGGGTGCAGTTTATATTGCTCTTTCCACTTCCTAATGCAGACCATGATCAACATGTATGATGAAACTAACTTCTCCAGATCTTTTATTACACTTGTTACACACAGCCTCTGGAGGCTATTCAGCTACTCTTCTCAGAAAAGCTGTCACTATCAGGTCCATTTTATCGAGATTTGCACAGAAATGAGAAACTATAGCACTCATATTTTTTACTTCATATTAAGTTTTGCATAGGTATTTACTGTGTTTGCTGTCAGGGAGCTTATTCTTGTGACCACTGAGAGACGAATTTTCGAAGATCCTTTGACAGCAGTTTCCTTTCTTGGAAGAACCAATACCTTGAAGGGCTTCTGTACAAAGAGTTCCTTCACACAAAAAATTGAAGGGGTCCTGAACAAAAGCAACCCTGGGAATGCAATTTTAAGCTGCAAGCCAATTCACATGAAATAGGCAGTATGGCTTTATGAGTGGAAATTCTGGAAAACAGCTTCTATATAAAGAAGCAAGCTTTTCCAGGGCCTACTCCATTCTGATCTGACTGCTAAAGGGAATAGTTACCCCAAAGCCAGTACTGGTAGGTACAATGTGGAATTTTATCATCTTGTTTCATTGCTTTGTTTCTGACTTCCCAAGCACTTTTCTTTTTATTACAAAACAGGATGGCATAAAAACCGACTTAAAATTTACACCTAGAACAATAATCTGGAGGCCATTTCTTTACAAATCCCTTATGATTCAACACATCTTCAATAACAAAAAACATAGAGGATTAGTGGAAGCTGGATGACTTTCTGTATAAAAGTGATTTTCTTAAAAACATTTACCCACATGCAAAACGCCCTCTTTAAGATGTGTCTATTTTATTATTATCCAATTATTTAGCTACAATTATTTCACATTATCTTTTTTATGGAAGGATTTGTGTTCACTCAGCCACAGGCCAATACCTTTCCCCAATAAGCCTTCTAAAGCCAGCTGTACTGCACAGTTTCAAACAGACTAAATTTAGCCAGTTCTGTTCATCAGAGGAATGCTGTGTGTCAGCTACATCAAAGCCCAAGGGCAGCCTGATAAACACTGAATACAGGTCACGTAGCTCTGTAGCTAACAAACTCTAAGAGAGCTTGTACTCGGGGGCATTCAAAGCAGTTTTGTCATCAACAATCTAGTATCCCTTGAGCCCCCATGTCGTTTCAGTTGCCAGGCAACGCTGGTGTTAATGTCTTAGAGGAGAAAAACTTACCAGGCATCTGGCCGTTCATCTGGTTCTGCATGTGTGGTGCAGGAGGGCCCCCACCTACCATACCATCTGAAGACATGTTGTGGGAGCGCGGAGGTGGGGGAGGGCCGCTCTGACTCATCCCTCCCGGACCCATAGGCATATTCTGTGTGGGTGGCTGAAAGGAGACAGTTTAGTCAAACACGAGAAGCAGTTAGTCTGACAAATATATTATATGTACATATGGTACAGCAGTTGCCTATATTGTTAAGCGGGCTAGGAAAGAAAGCACTGAAATGCATTTCTTGCTCTGATATGTTTAACTCCTCCCAATATTAATTTTGGCAAAATGTTTAATATTTCAATCAATTTTACATGAAGTATTGCATGCAGACAACACTACAGCACATCCAAGCACTGCTTTAAAATAAAAAAAAAAAAAAACCACAAATCAATGCCTCATTAAAAAATTATATCTGAACAGTTTAAGATAGCTGGCGTTGCTCCCTCCCACACACACAAAAGCTTTCCTTCAAAGCAACATTTGGTGAACAGAAAAATAACTCTTCCATTACAACTCTCTCACATCAACAATTTATTGCTGTTAACAGACCTTGCATCAGGACCAAACAGGTACGACAAGAGATGAAAGCCTCTGAATGCTAATAGACTAGCAAAAATTTGCACCTGGGTGTGGTAAAACATTTGTGATCTCTTCCCCTCTCTCCCCCGAAGCGCTGAAGGCCTAGTTCAGAATTTCATGCCAAACACCCCCTACAGACTGGAAGCACATTAGTGCTGGCCTCCAAAGGTCCAGAGACAGCTGCCTAGAAAGGATGTTTTTGGCAAATTTCCTAATGAAATTGTGAGGAAAATAACTGAATAACCTTGAGAGTTCAAAGGGGGAGAGCAAGAAAAACAGTAAATACAAGGGGGAATTTACGATTAGGTTCTACTCATGGCAATGTAAGGAGATGTAGAAACTGCTAGTAGTCAGCTTCGCTTTCCTATTAAAAATGCCTGCAAGACCATATAATCCTCCTCACCTACCCTAGTCAAATGCTTTCGGGGGAATAAAAATCATCTCTGTGAGAGCAAATGCCTGGGTCTCTGGCTTTTGAGGTCCCTCTCTAATAGACCGTAACTATTCCTGCAAAACCCTTCCCATGAGACAAACGTGTGTCTATTTTTTCAACATTTCTCTTCACAGAAAGCACCAAGTGGGTGATCCCCAAGTACCCATCTAGCCCAGCCCTGTTTCTACCTACACCTGCTCATAAGGACATTCATAAAGACAAGACGTAGTACAGTAGAAAAGAGTAACATTTTCCAAATGAGTGTAAGGCAGGACGGCTTTTTGGCCTTGGTGATGGCAACATCTGGGTAACAGAGACACACACATGTATTCACTTCTGAGGGGGAAGTGGGGAATGGTGTTTGTTTATTTTCTCAACATTTCTTCAAATACCTCAAGCAGGTATTGTTTTCCCCACAATGTTTTTAAATATTACTCCAGAAATTAGCGAAAGGGGTTTTTCAGCAGGAGGAAGAAAGGAGATGAATGAAAATGCAAACAAGTAGACAACTTCTCTTACTAAATTCCTTTCATCCCTCCACAACGAAGTGAATGACCTTTTATAAGCAAGTTTATTCCTCATCCTATAGCAGAAGTGGCAGAAGGTAGAAAAGGCAGCTCTACTCTCTGAACTGCGAGAGCGAAATGCTGTTCATTTTGCTCAATCTTCCTCCACTAGTGAGCAACCAAAGTAAGGCCGCTTCAGTTAAGTCTTCCTTCCCTTCACCCTCAAAAGCTCACTATCATCCTACTTTTGTATCTTAGAGAAATTATCTAGAACTGATATACGGAGAAACAAACAAAAAAAGAAAACAAAGAGACTGTTTTTAATTTTTATTTAGAAAGTTTTTTTTTTTTGGAATACCAGCAAAACCAACACAGTTGGTACCTCCACATGAGCAGCTAGAGCTCAGTGTAACAACAGTCTCATTTCAGCAAAGAGAGCAAAGCCAAAAAACATCCAAGTCAAAATATTTTCAGAATTGAAACAAACTTCTTAGATTCCAAGTATAAATTATTGGTAAATTCAATGTTCACACAGCATGCTGATAATGAAAAATACTAGAAAGTACTAAAAAAAAAAAAAATTAAATCATAGGTTTTAACTATCCTGCAGGTGTTCTTGCACTAACATGGTCATACCCTTGTGCATGGAAAGATGGACCAAAAAAACTCCAAAGGTTATTTGAGACAAAACTATATATTCTAACTTTGAAATGTATTCTGGAAGTTTTTAAAACACCTATTGTTTAACACTAAGACAAACACTGCAGTGACCAAAAAAAACCAGCATTGAGTGTAAACATTCAAGGACAGGGGAAAAAAAAAAAAAAAAAAAAAACCTATTAAGGACTTTAAAAATCCCATTAGATACAAAAACCTGCAAAAGTCTTCACAAACCAATGGGAAATGAAAGAACTGCGGGAGTAATTAAAACCACTCAAAAATGTACTACCAGAAAATACTTTAGCAAGACGAGCTTCTGGATACAGGAACAGCCAAAAGACCTATATGAACTGATTTCACATTCTGCAAAATAATGCAAGGGAAAGGTCCAAGCTGCTACAAAATTCAATCTTTCATTAAAATAAACTACCTCATAAGGTGACTAGAAGATAGGTGAACACTGTACCTCTTATTATAAAAAAGTAGTAAGACCAATTCTAGGAATCATAAATCTGTGAGCCTTGTTCCCCAGCCTACAAGTAAATAGAGTATTATAAAACTCCAAGAATAATGAAAATAAATATGAGTTAGTAAAGTGTCAATATAGGGACGTCATATAGAGGCCCCCTGAAAATATGTTTGTAAAAGTCAACATCTGAAGATGTTGCAAAACTAATATCTGAAAGTTGTAGAAGAAAGAGTAAGTAGAACGGTGCCAGGTGAAATTCAATATAGATAAATACATGGCAATTACACTGAATTTTGAGCCATTTATTCTACAGAAAGAGGAAACTCCTATTGCAACTAAACCAGGCGAAAAAAAAAAAAAAAAAAAAAAAAAAAAAAAAAAAAAAACTGACCACTACTCAGACAGTTTGGTGGGAAAAAATAATTTCAAAGTTATCCATAAAAACCATTCAAAACCACTTATGATCAGGTTCTCATTACCTGCAGTACTTGATATATCAAAATTAGGTACAATATGCAAGGAAAAATGGAAAAAATGCCTTGGTATTTGTGATCACAATACCTGTTCGATTTGAGGAAAGCAATCACAAAAAGATACTGTGAAAGCAGAAGGATTTCAAAGACAAGTAACCAGTGATTAAAGACTTTGAATGTCTTTCCCCTGAAACAACTCAAAAAGGACATATTTTTGCAATTATTTTTTTTTTTTTACATCGAAAGGAAACGAACACAAGAGGATATGACAGAAATACGATTTAACATATGATACATACAAAAAGTAGATCTTCCAATTTATGCTTTAACAACAAAGAAAACCCCAGGAGAATGGTCAATAAGTTGAGGAATAATATTAAACATACAAGACACCACATAAATCACATAAACCTGAGGAATTCATCAACACGAGACACCGGAACAAAGTTTAAATAAGATTCAGAGATAATTACACATACATATATCCAATCGAAACTTAAAGGATATTTTAAAAGTGTGTCATCAGCCTTCATGTCAGGGTCATAAAACAATCACTACTTGACAGTAATTAAAAAGAACTGTCTCCTGCAGATACAATTATTCCTCAGTGAAATTCCTCCAGAGTATTGTTCTACTGGCCACCACCAGAAAAAAAAAAAAAGAAAAAAAAAATGTTTTAAAATGGTAACTTCCCTATTTCTATCAGAGTTGATTCAGGTTTTTTTTACAAGTGATAAACTTACTTTAAATAATCTTTAATTTAAAATAAAAACAAACAAAAAAAAACCCCTGAAACTACAAAACCTGGGTCATTTAATCTTTTTTATTCTTTACAGAAGTTAAGGAAATTTACTTTCTCCAGTAATATGCACTACTCATGATGAAGACCTTTTAAAATATAAAGTGACCACACAGTATTTGAAAGCCAAATATTTAAGAAACACAAAAAGAAACTCCTCACACCTTGTCAAAAGAAAGTTACCCAACATGAACCCTACCCACCCAGCCTAGATTTGAGGGGTGAAATGACATTCAAATGTCTGTTAGGTTCACAGAACCAAAGGAAAGGCTACTTCCCTCTTTCTACTGGGTAAGTGACAGAAAGGAATGGAAATTAAAATCACTGCTGATTTTATTGCAACTATGAAGTAATAAATGTTAAATATCTTACTGTCAGTAAAAAGTAAATTAAAGAATTAGATGTTAGACATAGCTTCACTTGCTAAACACTAATTTCTGGCTCAGTTCCCTAAACACACAGATTACAATTTATAGCTGCTATGAGCATTTAAAATTTATCAGAGCATGAAAAAAAAATTATAAGCTATTTTGTCCAACTGCGGAAATCTGAACTGGAAAAAGACTGAAACTGACCTGCAGTTGTAGCCAAAAAAAAATAAAGACAAGAAACAATCAATTACATTTTAACTGGTAACTTCCAGCAAACAAAATCCTATTAAATCCAAAAGTTATGTGAAAGCATATACTTTAAACAATAGCCAAACTGCATTTTTTAGAGGAATTTTTAAAAATAATAAATTGTATCAAATGCAAGACTGCAAACAATAAAAGCTGTTGTGGTAGAATTGTACACCTGGAACTTTCATCTATCATCTCTTCTCTTCCCTACTTTATACTACCAGATTTTTCCTACCATCGATAGCAGGTTGAAAGATTTCTTTATGGAACATCTATTGTTATAAAAACCGAGATGGAATACCAACTCAGTCATCAATAGAATGTAAAGGACATAATCAATTCAAATAGCAATAGATATTTGTACACTATCAGAAATACGTTTTTCTTTAATTTCTCACAGAATAACAATTAAAAGCTACATAGAACACAAATGTAAAAGCCTTCTGATCTTTCTAAGAGAAGCTCTAAGATAGGATTTAATCAATCATCTTTGTTTTCAGTTCTCAAATACCATTTTCTGCAAAGCAAAATATCCCATCCCAGGAGGTACCCTGCCCTGCTAGTATCACATTGCTAATATCACAGCACCTGTCCCGGTCTCAGAGTCTGTTGATAGGTGGTGACAGCACCTGCAGAGGACTTACTGAGGTGTCAGACTGGGAAATAAGATCATAAAGGAATACACTTCTGAGATTTGAAAGAGGTCAGATTTATTTAATTGGGTTATGACTCTTCCTCTACAAGGTGCAGGGTATTCTAGTACTGAAACTATCTTAAATTAAAAAAAAAATAAAAAAAAAATAAAAAAAAAAATCAAGAACCTATATCAATTCTCAGAAAGTATAGTATTTGGGGGTAGGGAAGATTTCTATGTGAAAAGCATTTACAATCTTGTCTAAATAGTTATGTTAATTACAAATGTAATTTGTGCTCTCACTGTTGGAGTACCAGTTGTGACACAAGCAGTAAGGAATTCTAAATTTAGAATGACAACCAGGTTATAAATCTCAATTTACATCAGTATCTTAAAAAAAAAAAAAAAAAATCAGAGAAAGTCTGACTTAATATTTGAATAAAATGTTAAAATAGTGAGTGCATAGTATAATACAGAAAGACTTTGTTCAAAGAGGAAATTGGAACCTTTAGTTGTTTCAAATTGCATGTGTCACTGTATTAAAATATTTCACTGTACAACTATTCTTCAGCATCATTTTAACAACCAGAAAATTTAACCCTAAAATACTCTATGTCCACACAGCAATACCCTTCTGATACTTAAAAACTAATCACACAAAATTCTTAACTCTTGATAGAACTAGACATTATGTAAATCAAAAGTTAAATAATCTAGTACGAATTCAGACGGTTTTATTTTATGTGACTAGGAATAAGTTAACTGTGGACATTTACTTGGTGAACACCAAGCTATAGAAACTTCAGAGGTACTCAATTCCCCCGTAAAACGGAGTTTGTATCCGTCCTCAAAAGGAGGAACTTTCTGTTCCACAGCTGTTTACCTCCTGCCTCTTTGGCTTTTAAGATGGTTTAACGTCTGATCCAATATTCACAGGTTTTGCTTGTATTCATTAACCTAAGAGAAAAATTCCACCTCTATTCCAGTGAGAAAGCCTTATGTAAACTCAATTAAAACAGAAAAAAATGCTGCAGAACCCTCAGAGCATTTAATTGGGGAAACAGCAAAATCATACAGGCTAAAGGACTCTGCATCTATGTTACTATGCAAGTAGCAAGTATGCACTTGCATACTTTGCTCTCAGCGAACCGCCCAGGTTGAAATAGGTACGGTACAGATACCGTACTACAGAGAGGCAAATCACATCTTCACGTATCGAAGAATTACACTTTAGCGCACACTCCTAATTCAAACTGGCTGCAATTTTTACTGATTTCTAAATCAGCCACAGAAGTTAACACGCAGTACACGCAGGTTTTTGTGTACAGTGCACTAGCTCCCCGTGTGGACACACCTGATTAGCAACACATGCAAAATAGCTTACAGAAGTTTAAGCAATGATCTCAGTTAAAGTGGACTACACTAGTGGCCTGTGGATTCACTCCTAACATGCTAACAGCTTAAATTCCCATATTCTGATTATTTTTATTTTAGTGGAAATGCTGGCTTAAGAAGTTCCCTCCAGCAGCTCTCCATTTCCCAATACTACCCTTCCAGTTGTGCCAAGACAGCCATTTACATTGCCCTGCAGTTACCAAAATGAAAATATGCCCCTTTCCACCTAATTAATCTGGACTGATTCTCCAGATTGGTTCATCATACAATAACTTTAAAACATCACACAGAACTGCAACTGATGAGAGTATGGCTCTAGTTACGTCAGTGTAAGCACTACTATCAAAAGGAAATCTTGTCAAACAACCCCCAAACTTCTTTCCAACGTTTAAAAGACTCTCTGGATCAAAACAAACAACCTGGAAAAGCAATTTTTATAATAAGACCATGGCATATGTGTATAAACTGAGGATCCACAAATTGAAAATTCTTTTAAAAATGCAGTATACCCAATCCTCTTTTGGTAAAGCAGGATGACACTATTGGACCCAAAAGACGCATATCAGCACGGACTGGTGATGTTACAGAGATTCAACACATAGGCTAGGGGAGAAAAAACCCATAAAAATTAAATCATAGCAAATTTGGTTGTTTTGCCTTTAAGTCTTTTAAAAAGCTTGTACTGCTGACAATTTTACAAGATTTCCTTCACAAAATGAGTAGTTTTTTCAATTTTCTGGTATAAGAGCCAGATGTGTTCTTTCATGCTCCACTCAAAAAAAGAAAAAAAAAGAAAAAAAAAATCCAAGTAGCTACTTGTAAAACTAGTTCTCTTTTGGTTCATATCCCATAACTATATTTTTACATACAATGAACACGTAGGTAGAGTGTTCGCTGAGAGGTCAGAAGTCAAATAGCATCTAAAGCCTCAAAGAAAATGCACACAGACAATTGCACGCTGGCCTTGGAGCAAAGACAGTCAAGTGATACAGACACACCAGACCTCTGTGTAAGCACTTACACAGCTAGATGGTAATTTACTGCTTTTATGAGTTGTTATTCCAGTCATACCTAAGAACTAGGCTACTAACCGCAGTAAAGAATTAAATCTCATCTCTAATATATCCGTAATACAGTAAAATTTCAGGAAAAGTCTTATTTACCATCTATGTTCAAAGTGCTGAGTCTCAGAGATCACTAACACAGTGCTAATGCTGAATTCTTAGAGTAATACATTACTATAACATGAATCTAAGTGTCCCACATCTCCCATTCTTTAGTGACAAAGCCTAACCAACTGGGGGCTAGAGACTATAACCAAAGAAGGCTTACCCCATGTACTTCTTGCTCACAAAACACAGGAAATATTTTTTGCTATGCAAAATCAACATAGCAAATAAAAAGGTAGAGTACGAAGAACTGGAGGAAGAAATGATTTAAGGAATTGTGTTCTTCATGGACAACACAGGCACAAATAGATTAGCTTTTATCAATTACGTATTTATTTACACTAGAGCTGATGGTTTCTAATAACAATACAGGAACACAAAGCTTTATTTCTTTTACCTATATCAACCACAGTATCTCTACTTGCCTCTCACTTAAAGAGCAGCAGGGAAGTTGCTCTTTTGGGTAAGTTACTCTAATATGAAATCCCATACCAAATGGAAACATCCAAATTTCTTGTTTTAAATAACACAATCACTGTTAGTGATATGGTCTACAAACCCTCTTGGAGTGCACTTGCATAATATGGTGGGTATGAACACGACATCTTTCCTCCCTTTCTCAAAAAAAATCTGCTACCTACTGTTTCTCTTTCAAAAAGCCTTTAGAAATCATTATGATTTTTAAAAACTGTTTAACAAACATTTAATCAGAGCAATTATTCTTCAAAATCCAAGCTCCACGTCTAATACCTCACTTGCCTCTTGACAGGAAACACTCAACCTTTCTTTTGCTCTGTTCTCTATTTATTCAGTTTTCAAATAGTTGAACTTGAATTTGGCATGGACTTGTGTTCTGAAATGCTAATGCAGAATAATACACCACACTGCTTTAAAACTAATTTAATCAACACCCTACCATTCAACACACATTGAACTAAACCAGAGGTTTAAAGCCAGCTGTGACCAGCAGGAAAGCAAATACCACTAACAGATTTTCTGCTATACTACTGCCAATATCAGACTTTCCCAAACATTTGGCACATAACTGGACAATAATTGTATTATTCATCTTCAGTAATGGGAGTTTTATTTGTAAATTTTATTTTAAGCGATTAAAACTGAGTCATGTTTGTCTTTTCTGGATGTCATCTTGTTTTTTTCAAAAAAAAGATAACTCAACTAACATATTTTAGACAAGTTTTATGTTCAAAATAAAGACACTGAAAAAGTAGAGTGCAGTGTTCAGTTCCTAAGACTCAGAGTTTTTGCTACAAATTAATCACAAGTACATTAAAAACATAGATTGACTATTACCCCTTTGAAAAGTACTAAAGTGTATTTAAGATTATATGAGACTTTCCACTCAATGAGTAAAACCATTCTTACACTGAGGACTTCTATTTTAGCCACTCGAACTCTGCAGCTTTAAAAAAAAAAAAAAAAAACTAAACAACAAAACCACACAACAGAAAACAAACAAAACAACTGTCTTCCAGCACAGAACTTGAAGAAAAGTTTTACTCAGGTAGTGATGTTTAATGGTTCTACGTCTTGAAGCAGTTGATTTGAAGTAACCAGCATTTCAGTGTTTGTCGATGTTGAGCGTTTATAAAAAGCAATCATCACTTTTTATAAAAGTGTTTTGCAACTAAAATGGCATGGACTCTGCCCTAATCTGCGTGACAAGTTTGGAAAAAGTATAGATTAAGGTATTTCACAAGTCCAACAAAAAGCATTAGTTTTGAGAGAATTATCTCAAGCAAGAAAAATACCCACTTTTTATCAATAAGTTTATTAATAACCTTTCCAGTATTATGAAGTTAAGAAAGAATTTAATGACATGTGCAAACTTTTCTACAACTCAAACCCAGTGAGTTTTCTTGCAAGTCACTTCACATACAAAGTTCAGCTGGCTACTGGAAGAAACTAGCACTTTCAATATAAAAGAAAACTGGCACACTATAGAAGTGAGTAATAATCATAAGCATGTATTTTCATCACCTTCTTGAAATAAACACAGAAGGCAAGTTGCATTACATAAGAAAACTCGGGGTGGGGGTGGGAATCACTTTTTCTTCATTAAAAAAATAAAACAAGCGTTTCCAATCAAATAATTCCTGCAGACCTCAATATTTGTCTGTTATAAAACTAAGGCCAAAAAGAAAATGCTTACGCATAGGACAAAAATTGCCCTCTGCTTTTCCCAATATAATGATGGTCATGGTTACAAATATTCGGCAAAATGAACACACACGGTGGAGGGAAAATGTGCAAGTTGAAAAGTCTCTTCATTCAATAGTTTGCAATGACTTTTTAATGCCATTAAGCCATTCTCTCTCTCAAGAAAAAAAAAAATTAAATAAAAAAGGAGGATAAGATACTTGTTTGCAGTTTGAGATACAAGGTGTTCAGAAACACACATACGCACAATACTTCACTACTCTTTTTTAGGGGCTCTCTTGGAAGTCACATAATCAACTTTAATTGCATTTTTACTCTCCACAGTTCAAGGTGACTAATACTTTGCTGCTGTCTCCCTCAAAAATAGCACCAGTGGAAATCAAAAGAATGTAAGTGTTTTGTTTCTCACTATACGAGCCCTTTTTGGGAAGCTAGCTTATCCCATGTGGTGGTGGTAAACAGGCTTTCCACTGCTGTCCAAGAGACTTTCTGCTGCTATCCAAGAGTACCTGCCACAACTCAGAAAGAGGCAGCAAAAAGTTGCATCAACTTAACAAGCAGACTTAGCAACAACTCCTGTCCAGCTGGGAAGACAACAGCCCTGTCCTTAGTTATGCTGCTGTTCACATGGCTGAGAAGAGACTGGTTGACTGTAGGAGATTAAACTTGTGCTTCGTCTTCTGATGTGAAGGAAAGCCTCTTAACTCAAAAGTTATGATTTAATACTCTACTTTTGTCATGCATGCAAAGATAACAGGAGATTTGTTATGAAAATTGAGTTTCAAAGTCTTTCTAATTCCCTTAACCTGCAATGTTTGCTTCACCTGTTTCAGCTTTTCCTCACTTCCAGGCCCCCTTTATAGAAGCATTTCTCTGCACAGCACAGTTGGTTCACTGTATTTCTGTTTAGTACAAGATTTGTCTTGTCCTCTACAGGCAATAACACACTTTCTGAAAGGATGTGCAGTCATTTGATTAGAATAGCACATTCTAAAAGATGTGGACAGAGGGACAGAAGCTGACTTTTTAAATATTAAAAAAAAATCCAACATTTATGTCCAATACAAAATGCAGGAAGGAGCTAGTAATTATCTTGAGTAATCCCGACAGAAAATGTGAAAGAGAACATACTACAAGCATTTTTCCTAGTGGTATGAAGCATCAAATCTAAGGACTACTGTGAGAGGATACAACAAAGTTATCATCAGGCTCAAGTCGTTCTAGGTTATATTAAAAACTTCCACGAACCTGATCATTTAGCTATTTTTTTCAGTATTAACACTACCTTAACAGTAGTATTCTCTTCTCAACTTCATTTTATCACACAAAAAACATTTTATAAAAACTAATAGTTAAGTTCTGAAATGTCTTCAGAGTTATAATGGATAACAACCTGAAAAAACCAACAAAAACAAGGTAAAATTTAAAAGAAAATATAGTTTACTAGGAGAACAATCTTCTAGATATGAATAGGTCAGATACAATCCAACTTCAGAAGCTATTCAGACTCAAGCCCTCCTAAGTTATGTGGGAAACTACTACCATGGTAATATCATGGAGTTGAAGTATTTTACTTTTAAAAATAGTACATGTTTACACACAGTATCTTGCTCTACATTTAACTGTTGCCACCCACAACCCTTGACTTTAGCAAGACTGTTCAACAGCTGACACAGAAGCATGGTGAACAGAAACATAATACTTAAGTCAACTTCAGCGTCATCAGTTCTTAAATGGAAAGCCAATAAGGGAAAAAGAGTCTGAAGTAGTTTATCTTGCATTGAAAAAAAAAAAAAGCAGTAGCTCATATATTTCCAAATTATTCTGGCTAGAATTTGTTGGGAAGATAAAAAGAATTTAAAGAATATTTTTCTAAAAATCCCAACAAGAAGTCATTTTATCTGACTGTGTTACCACATTTCAGGCAAATCTTCAAAGATTTGACTTAGTAGGTCAGAGTGTCTACACTTCAGTTAAGACTGAGTATCTAAATTTCATTTTACCTTTTAGTTTGAAAGAAAAACTAAGAAGCTACCTTTTCATTCCCCCTGCTCACTTGTCCAAATGGGACCCCTCCCCTTCTGGCCCTGTTACCCCTAAACAAAAACCACTATACTATTTTCTCACTACTGTGGATTATTCCTTAAATTCAAGATCAGAAATGCACTTCAGTCCAGATCTGCAAAAGTCTTTCCCAGTCCTATCTTCAGTTTCTTTTAGAAAGAGAATGTAATCATATTCAACTTTAAGAACAGGGCTGTTCATCAGGGACTAGGATAAGGTCAAATTCATTTCCAGTTGTCATCAGAACCAGGGTATGAATTAAGCCTCCAAAACATATTAGTTGAGTAATACACACAGACCTCTTAAAGGTTTCCCTCCCTCTCAGCTACAAGCACGGATTTATAAAAAGAGAAGCCTCTACAGGCACAACAGGTTGCATATAATGAAGCACTGTTTCTATAGTCCTCTAGGTACCAACTCTAAAGGATGCTTTGCTAGTAGCAATGATTGGAGAACACTTCTCCAGAGACCAAAGAAAAAGTAATTCAATTTCAGTTGGTGAAAACCAGCATCTAGGAATGACTGTTTTATAGACATTCTTTTTAGCTTCATATTACAGAAATGAATCAACACTATATTAATTCAAGGAAAGTCTTATTACCAAAAACCAAAGAACTTCCTTGCGTTACTCACAATGAACTCCTCAAGCTTTCCAATTAACACAAAAACCAAACAGATAGCAAGCTATTTTTGTTTTTTATATCTTTCCTTACTGCTCCATAAACAATGGAAAGGGGGAATCTTATGAAATAAAAAATTCAGAAATATAGATTCAGAAAACTCCAGATTAAAAAAAAAAAGACAACAAGTATTACTGAATAAATGCTTCATTTATAAAGCAAAGCAAGGTTTCATGTCAAGTCTGTACAACCTTATTTCTTGCATATTATCATTATCCCCCTTAAAAAAGGTTGCTTTCTGATACAGGAGAGAGGCAAAGAATTTAAGAGACTCACCTAGAGTACAGAAAAGCAGACAAAGATTTACCCAACCTCATTTCACTGAGACAAAAGGAGGGATGATATACAGCAAAAAATAAAATGAAAAAAAAATTCCCCACGCCCCTACCTTTCCTTAACATAACAGGAAAACCAGAGTACTGTTGTAGGAGCTGACTATGAGCTACGTCACTGAGTTCTGAGTTGAGAAAAAATCCCTAAGACTATCTACAAGGCAGGCCAGGCAACCTGCACACTGTATGTTTAATTCAGAATATCAATCTTAATTTAATTAAGTTAGATTTTGAGCAAGACCTAAATAGTGAGATTACTAGACTCCAAATACAGCATGAAGAGACACTGCATCTTATATTCACTCTGCTGTAAATCAGAAGCTAAATGTTTGATCATTGCCTCAAACACTTCTGTGTGGTTTCCGTTTTTTTTCATCCAGGAATCCAAATGAAATCTATCCCCTACTTTCACACTATTTTGTACTTACTGCTGGTAGTAGAGACTGCATGTTCTGGTTGGAGTCAGCTATAGTGGCTAGGTAAACCAGGTTTGTATGCAGCATCTGCTGGTATCTATCAAAATAAACAAAAGCAAAACAGATCTTAAGTCATGAATACAATAACATCAGAATTTCCTTTAATTCTACACATGCAAAGGAAGTTACCTATGTAAAACAAGATTTGAGAGACGTACAAGAGTACCATTATTAGGAATCCTAAGCCTTTTTCCTCACGCTTACCTATTACCCAACCTTTCCCAGTGTGTCCATCAAATATGTGCCTGTACCTTCTCTACAACTTCTGTCTTGCTATGAAAAAAATCTAAGGCTGGGTAACACCTATTTCACTTCCTGCCCCAAACTAAGTCACCAGGAGACACAGAGTATGTGTGTAGCTGTTTGGTGTGACTTCCATCACAAACACTAGGGAAAGAGAGCTCCTTAAAAGCATGTCCCCAGATGCAAGATATCTATAGATTTATGTGAATCGTGACCAAGAAAACTGCAAACATTTCATCAGAACCCTGAGATTTGAAAGTTTGCTTTGGAATGATTTTTGTACTACAGAATCACATTCCAAAGTCTCAACATGTAGCCCACAGTCACAATAACCTTAAAAGCAGCAACAGATTACAAATACATAACTATAGGCTTGGAAACAGCTTGAAACAGCAACTCTGCTACAATAAAAATATTGCCCTAAAGTAAAAATACCTACTATTTATGACCCCCTGCTCCTACTCTCAGACTACCAGTTCTTTCAGTAAGGGTTCAAGAGCCATACCAAGATGCCCTGTCTGTCACATGACTCTGTATTTGTCTGATTACAAGAGTGCTATGATAGTGCCAGAAAAGAGTAACAGGAAAATAATATTTCTTAATAATTTACTCCTTCCACAGTTCTCTCGAATCACTCTCCAGAGACCCCCACTAGACAGCAAGTCCACATGGGATATTCTGGCAAGCCAAACTTTTAGACAAGCCTTTTTGTTCTTGGAGAAGGGTAAGCAGGTAGTTTTCAAACACGCTGTCAGGAAGAAGAAAGGCCCATTCCTACATGATTTTGAAAGGTTTAAGAAGAAAACTACCTCTTTCTCAAAGTGTAATTATGATGCAGAGGAAAAAGATCCTGTTTATACAGTACTCATTTTTACGAGTATCATCATCGTGACATCATCATGACAACTTGCAGTAGTCAAATTGCAACGGTTCAGTGATATAAGTGATAGTCATACGACAAACAGAAAAATAAATTTTAAATGTAGTATCTGTAGTAAAGCTTTTCTATTCTTTACAGCACACGTCTCCTACAAAGTGAGCTAGACAAATCAAGGACGGTGATCTAGATGGAAATTCATCCAGGCTACAGTACATTTGTATTAACGTCTTACTGAGAGCATTCAGATGTCTTTCCTTTGTTCTGATAGTCCATTATACACTGAATAAGATGGTTATTTTCATCCAACATCTGAAACGATAAAAAAAGAAGTTTGGAGTAAGTTTTATGAAGGAATTGAAGATAAATGTGAGCCTTGCTCCTCCTTAGAGTTTTTTAAAAACAAACAAAAAAGAAAAGTAGTCTTCTAGAAAAGTTCTACATTAATTACTTATTCATAGAACACACTTTTGCTCCCATCTCTCTCCAATTAGTTTCACAGCTTTCAGTTTAAGGATTTCAAGTCACTATTACACCTACATGTGTGAAACTTCCCATTCAAATACTTATGCTTGTTGTACGCAAAGTTCTTTCAAAGTTTTCAAAGTTTTGCATTTCTTCATTTGATCTCTACTACGAAGTTTACTTAGAGGCTTATGCCCCAAATTTCCTTTCTCCTTCTAAAGCCCACAGCTGTTCATAAATTTAATAATAAAAGGCATTGAAATTGCTATTGATAGAGACTGAGCTTATGCAATGGTACCAGACAAGTTTGCTTCAAGGAAATGCACTGGAAAGCTTGGCCGGATTTACACTAAAAATCTCTAATTAAACTGCACTTTATATACATATTCTGTATAATGGGCACAATAGATCTATTACACCTCAGAAGTGTGCAGGAATGCATGAATTACTCTTCTGGTACAATAAAAAAAGTAGTCCTAAAATCATGAAAAGTTGCAGATCTCACGGCTTTCTACAAAAAGCTCATGAATATAAGGTGTTCCAAACACCAGAAACAAGAAAAAAAAACTGAAGCCTGGTTTCCTAGAGCTGCACATCCCCACAACCATGTCTTTTTAACCACTGTCCCGCACTCTGATCTCTGACTCTGATGAAAAGTAAGCAAAACCATGGCTAATCTCAGCTACCAGCCAAGTTACCCAAGTCAACCGAACTAAATGGAAAATTTTGCATTGATTTCTCCTGTTGCTTCCTCTCAGTGGAAAGCTATTTAGATCCCTTTAGGCAGCTGCTGAATTTCACAAAAATAACAGGATCTTAACCATCTGCAAGACTTTCCTTCTTCCAAACACGGCTGAGACTAGCCAAAAGTCTCATGCTCCTACAAGGAAAGTACAAACAGTGTTACTGCATCACCTTTATTTCCCTAGGAATTCAACCTAAACAACTTGGGGGCGGGGGGCAGCACTTTTCTTGCAACTAATCCATCTCTACTAGATTTTGAGGGTATGGAGTCAGAAACCTCATGCAGTCCACCCAGGACTTTTATACGCATAAGAATGACCGAATCAGCCAAGTCTTCCCAAATTCAAACCAGTAATTCATCAGAAGTGACGAGAACAATCACCGAGCAATTACTTTGCCTGAAACCGCTGAATCTGGAAACACTGTGATTAAGCACTAAACACAGACAGAACTGCAGTACTCCGAGTTCCTGTCTGAGCCTCAAAAACTAGGCAGAACTGTAGCTGCACACTCTGAAGAGGATCACAACACACTGCTACACCGACACATTTCACATGTACTAACAGAAAAATTTATAAGAAACACAGTGGCCATTTTCACCACAAAAAAAAAATAAGGGAAAAGGAGCTAATACTTTTGATACCAAAGTCTAATAAAGCACTTGCCGAGGAAGCCTTGAATCAAGGCTCTCCTTAAAATGTCTCCCGCCTTTCAGAAGAAGGCAGCAGATACTTAAAAGCTTGGCAGACAGGTAGACCTTCAGACTGACAGTTAGATGGTTGCATTCTTCACTGTCACCATGTAAGCCAGACCTCTTCATGGGTTAAAAAAAGGAATGCTAGGGCCAAGCAAACACGAAGGAATACAACTGTATCCTAGATGGGGCTGCAGGCACTGCGTTCTACAAGTCTGATTGAGCAGTTGCTGGCAGAAAATTGAAACAGCTCTTTGGAAGAGTTATAAACACCTACTATCAAAACATAAATTAGTTTCCAGCCGGATGAAGACACCTCTAGGGCTTCTGACAGCTTATGTACATTACAAAGATTCTTCATCTTGAACTATACTAGGGTTTTGCCAGGACACCACCATTAAATTAATGGTTTGACTACAACATAAGAAAAACTTAATTGTCTGCATTCTCCATATGCACCCCAGCGACCTGAAGCCTCTGCTGACTACCTTTAGGCAGCTTTCCACCCAGTGGGTATGTTTTTTTGATCTACACTTCTCAAGCACTGCTACACTACCCTAAAAGTCTCCACTATAACTCTGGGGTCTTCTCTGAGGTTCCGATCCCTGCAACATCTACCCTGTTGATGCTCTCATTCTTTATCAAATCACAGTTAGCTGTGATTTACCTGACGGGCTCCTACATAAGGAGCCATCTGAAATCTGTTTGATTCACAGCTATTTACACTGATAACAGCGCAATTCTTCAGTTAAGTTTCTAAAAACCACCAAGTTACCAGTGAACTTGAACATGTTCCTTTGCTTCTGCCGATACAAAACATCACGGATTATTACAAATCCTATACATGCTCTTCTTTGATTGCTTTAGCGAGTTAACTTGCTCCCTCCCACAAAAGCTTAAATGGAGTCGTCCGGACTCGCTGTCATTGGCTCCGACCATACTGTTCTCCTTTAATAACAGTAAAAGTTTATGGGGGGGAGCCTTACTACTAAGCGGACCAAGTTTGGGAGCTGCAGTCGCCGCTCACCTCCGGAAGGCAGAGCCCCAAGTTAGGCGGGGTTTGCGAACAACCCGACTCAAGTCTGATTTACAGGCACCCCTCACAGGAAGGAGTTACTCGACTCCTCCGTTTCCCCCCCCGTGCCAGGCCGGGTTCTTACGGTTTAACTCACGCCCGCAGCCCCGGGGCAGCCCCGGGAGCGCTCGCGGCAGCCGGGGAGGGCGAGGGGCCCACGGCCACCGGTTGCCTTCTCCGCGGCCGCCCCCCTCCTCCTCACTTCCCACGGCCTCCGCGGCCCCCCCGGCCCCGGGACCCCCGAACAAGTGCCGAAG
>WHYT01016159.1:23165-35458 GCA_009806455.1 Tetrax tetrax
GGGGGAACGGGAGAGCTGCCGTGCGCACGTTACAAGGGGCGTGCTGCGCTGTGCCGAGCGGCGCGCTCTCCTCCCCCCTCTATCCGCCCCGACAGTTGGTTGCACCCGAGCAGCCCGGTCTGGCGGCCGCGCGGGGCCGGGGCGGGGGGGGCTCCTGTGGGAAGCGCCGAGAGGCGGCGGCGGCGGAAGCGCTTGGCCTGACTCGACTCGGTCCGGTCCGGTCCTAGGCTCCCGCTTTCCCCTGGCGAAGCCGCGGCTGTTTCGGTTTGACACCACCCAGCCCACCCGTGACGGGAACTGGCGGGCGCCGGCCCGGCCCTCACCGCTGCGGGAGGTGCCGCTCCTTCAGCAGCGCCTGTGCCGCTCAGCAACGGGGCGGGGGGCGAGCGGCGCTGTACGACCCCCCGGTCGCTGGTGTGGGGCGGCCGCAGCTTACCCCTGTCGTGAGGACGAAACGGAGCAAGGAGGAGCAGCTGCTGCTGCTGGCACTTTAAATAAATTAGAAACTCTGAAAGTGCTAAAACTGGCCTTGATTTTTTTTTCAGGGCGGCCGCTGGAGGGAATCTCGGTTTCGCCACAGATTCGTTGTGTACAAGTTTGCAAAGTTCAAGACAGTTCTTTACTACGGTGAGAGTTTCAAAGGGTAATGGTACAGTAAAGTCGAAAATCCCCAACTGAATAATTTTAAACCTGCTTTTTTCCCAGGGATGTCTCCTGCTCAGCCTGTGTGCTTTCCAGTGCTGTGCTGCAGGCTGTGAGTACTGTCTGCTTCCCAAACTACAGCCTTTTGGAAACTGCTGTCGGCTCTTGCCGTTGACAGAAGCCTGTGCTGCTGTGGCTGACAGGACACTACTTGGTGACATGATGCCACACCACAAAACGTGAATCTTGTTCCTTACTCGGTGTGTTGCTTCCTCTGTTTCTCAGCTGTTGCTGGCTGAAGTCCCTGGCTCTCCCCTCAAGCTCCAACCCTTTTGGTTACAGCACACATTTGTCAATGGCATCTATGGCCACCCCGTGGCTATACAGCTGCTTCCCAACTGGCATGCTCTTTCTTCAGACTTTTTTTAGGCTGGCTCCTTTCCCTGGCCCCGTGGAGGTTGCTCTTCCTGGCTCTGCTGTCCTAGGGTTGACTGTGACTGCCCATCACCCTCTGTTTTTCTCCCTTGACAACTGTTTTCCAGGCTGCTGGCTTCAAGCTGTTCTTGCATTCCCACAGCATCCCCCTTTCCAAGGGCCCACCACCTGGGCATGATGTTCTCTGTTACCAGAATGGCACTGCTTCTGCCCTGTCTCTTCAGATTATACACGATCCTGAGTTGATGTGATGCTAATCTGGCTTGCTTTCCTTTCCAGAAGATGTCTCTGGCCCAGTCCTTGTACTGTAGGTCATGCTAAGGAAGGAGAAACGATGCCAGCATATCCATCAGGCTGTGTTTCTAACCATTTTCACTCATCACTATGGTTTCTGGGTCCATTTTTTGGACTAGTATGGGTTGGGGTTTTTTTGTCTCCCAAACACTTTATCATCAGCAGCACTATCATACTTGTAGGAAATCAAAAGCAGAAAAGGAAAGGGTTCAAGAAACATGTTTGTTTTTTTCCAAAGTTGATGCATTCCATGGTGATTCATGGTAGGATAACTGTTTTAATATCTCTGTTCAAATTGATACTATTTCTAGTTACTACAAATGACAACATTCCTAGGAATGAAAAATGCAAGACAGCTGTGGCCAAATCAGCATGTAATCAGAAGGTATCGTCTCCTAGCCAGCTGCAAATAGAAGTATGAGGACTTACTTCTTTAGCAGAAGTTTATACTTGGCTCTGGAGAACTAGTGAGGTGTCTGGAAGTGTCCCAAGGCTCCAAGCATCTTTAGCAACTGGAGGGCAAACATGTTTCTCATGAAATATGCTGAACACTGTGAATTCCACAAAATGTTTTTCTCTTTCTACAAGTATAACTTGTCTTGCTCTCATCCTCTGGTTGCTCAACCACTGTTTATAAAATATTTTGCATTGGAGTGTGTTGGTGATTATAGCATTTGAGACGACACAGGTTAGATGTCAGCCACATAAATGCTGCTTTTAAGATCTGAATGTTCCATCATATTCTCCCACATTTTCAGACTGATTTTGAGTAGAGAAAGAAAAATAGGCTTTCCCATTGTATTTCCCAAAATGGTCCAAATTAGATATGTGAAAATTTTTAGTACATTCCTGCTTCCGTGCAAAATATGAGAGAACAGTATTTGGAATTCAACTGTATCAGACTTTAGAGGAAGATATAAAATCATTCATTCATAGTAACTAAAACCATCTCCTTTGCCTAATTTTGTCTGATGATTAAATACATTTATTCCCCTTTGTGATGATTTTTCATACCTATGTTTACCATCTTGGACTTCCACATTCACAAATAGCAACAGATCTAAAGAAACATTGAAAAGAGAGTCCACAGCTCCATTTTTTTACCACACAAAAGGAAATTCACACTCAAAATCAACATTTAAATAATGGGACGGATGCGTACAAGCGGAGAAATGGATAGTTACAATGGAAATGTACCACATGTCTCAGAACACATAACCACAACAGGGTGTCTCTTTTATGACTTTCTTAATGCACTGCAATATGCCTAGATATCAAAGGACATATGGTAGATTTTCTCTTTAATTGCACATTTCTTTGCTCTTGTGAGTTACTCGCAACCTTAACATTATTTAATTCTAATTTAGATGCATAAATCTAGATCATCACCAAGAGTTCCAAATGCAAATACATTTCAATCGGATCTTCTTCCACTCCTGTTCCAACTTTTGTGAGCGTAGTGTCTTTTTTTGGTGATGTGCATTTGAGTATGTCATATTTTTTTTGAGAGAAAAGAATGCAGGTGGAGAAGGATAGGTCCTTTTCTGAAAGTTTTTTTACCAATGTTTCCAACTCACATTTCTCAGTAACAAGTAGTAGGTGAAGATACAGTTCCTGAGATGAGGGTCTGGAAAGCATTAACATTTAGTTCCTAGAAAAAGCTATCTGTTCGAAATAAAATTCTAACAGTAGAGCAATTTTCATCTTCTCGGGATCATGTCAAAATTCCTCATTGCGGAGGAATTCATTTTGTTTTGGAGAAACCTATAATATACACAGTGATCCAGTCTTCCAAAAATTCTAAGAAAAAAATGGTAAGTGATCTCCACTTTCTGTCTGTATTTTCTGACATTTTTATAATCTGTAATAAAAGATAAGTAAGAGAAGGAAACCACAGACATTCCCATCCAGAAGCAGGAAAATACAGAATGCCGATTTATTAACATTTTCAAATTTACATTTAAAATTAAAATTTCAAACTTAGCATTTACAAAGATACATATGCAGGAAAGACAACAGCAAAGAATTTTATGGTAGTATCATCTACTTAAACCTGCTTGACTAAAGGTATCGGCATCAAAGATGAGAATGATTCCTGAGAGACATTTCTCAGAAAAAGCCTTTAATGTGTTGGTGACTCCACCTAATTTTGGGCATTCACTTCAAATTGACAAAAAACCCTACTTTTTTTTTTTATATTATAATAAGTATGATAGCTTAGGATCTACTGCTAATAGGATGACAGGGTGAATTTGAGCCGTTTTGTCAGGGTAATTACTTTTTCATCTTGCAACTAGAAAAACAAAAAAAAAAGGATGTTTATGCATGTGTTTTGTCACATCAGCAATACAATCAGGTAACAGAGCAGATCCCAATGAAGGAGTGTCTTTTGGTAGATGAAAAAGGAAGACAGCAAAAGGAAGAAATGCTAGTTTTGGTTTAGCATTTCTTCACCAACAAAACTTGGTGTGGTCTTGTAACTTTGGTGGGATGTCCTACGTGCCATGTCTCAATCTTAATTCATCTTGTTGCAAAATGGAGCTTGCACCTGAAGGTCTGCCTATGTAAATGGTTAAGTCTTGAAAATTATTCAGATGCTGTTTATTTAATAAACAGTAATTTGTTGTCAAAATAAACAACAATATCAGACTGTTGGTAGGGTAAATGGTGCTTTACTTCCTAGAAGAGATCATACTAACTGGATAAATTTGTCTTCAATTTATTCTGTCAGCTTCTTGTCTGTTTTATTCAATTTTGCCATTTGTATTCTGCACTGGCTGTTGTAGAGAATATTAATAAGAAGTAGCACCTGAAATGCAGGCCTATAAGTTCTGATATAAAGTGAAGTGCCCAAACAGCACTGCAGACTACGAGGATATTGGTGGCTCTGCCATGATCCAAGGGGCAATAACAAACCCAGAAAAAAATCATTGAGATGCTAAATTTTTATTCTAGTATCTGTCATTTTAGTCTGCAAATATAAATATTTAGAATAAAGGAACTCACAGCAGGTTCAGCAGTTTGCACAAATGGGACTAAGTGCAACAGCTGTGGCGAGAAAAATCATTCTGTGTCCTGATTTTATTCTTCAAAAGGGAATCTCTAGCTACTAGGAACGTATGCTATAAATAAAGAATAGCAGAACATCTAATCAAAGCCTCCTTAGAGCTGAAAATTCTTCAGGAATTCTTAAAGGCTAGTATTTTATTTTAGGACATAGAAGTAAAGCACTGTAGTTCACTAACCTTCTCATTTCTTGAATGTCAAATGCAAAGCAGAAAAGATAAACATGAGAAGGCACTGCCAAGCAGTGCTGAAGAAAAGGTAGCAATGATCTTGATGATCTGAATATTCATATATGTTAAAGGCAACACTTTTGCATGGAGAGGTACACTGTTATTCTGGAGATGCTTCTGGGGACTCTCACTTCTGCATCATCTGCATCATCTTCAGCTTCTGCCTTCTGAAGACTGATGACCATGAAGGACAGAGGAGATGAGTGAAGGGCTACAGGACAGTACTTGTACCTTGTTGTCACAATCCCAATCAACAACTTTCTGAGGGAATATAGAAAGATCATTATATCCAGCGTGATTTTCTTTCAGTGGGCCTGGCCCCATGCCCTAAAGAAAACCTCCCTCATTCTACTAGCAGTGCTGCTCTCAGTGCTGCCCAGGATGCTCTTTGCCTTTGCTGCAATGACGCGTTGCTGGCTCCCATTCACCCTGTCTACCATAATCCCCAGGTCCTCTTCTGCCAAGCTGCTTTCCAGCTGGGTGGCCCCCAGCATGTACTGGGTTGTTCTTCCCCAGGTGCAGAACTTTGCACTTGTTGAACCCCATAAGGTTCCTGTCTGCCCATTTCTTCAAGGTCTTGTGGTCCCTCTGAATGGCAGCACAACCTTCTGGTTATATTGAAGACTCCTCCCAGGCTTGCTGAGGGTGTACTGTCTCCCAGGGCGTTTATGAAGAAGTTAAACAGTATTGACCCCTGAGATATATCACTATTGACTGGCCCCTAGCTGGACTCCATGCCACTGACAACAACCCCGTGAGCCTGGCAGCTCAGCTTGTTTTCAGTACAGCTCACTGTACACCTATTTAATCAGTATTTCAATTTGCCTATGAGAATGTTATGGGAGATAACTGTCTAAAACCTTACTAAGGTTGAGCTAAAAAAAAATGCAGCTGCTCTCCCCTCCCTACATGCTCAGTGTCTCTGTATTGCTCCAGGTCACCTGTCCGTGCTTCCATTCCTCTGGTATGCTCCCTTTTTATGTCTGGGTTTTATCAGGAGCTCTTTGCTTATCCCTGCAGGCCTCCTTGCTCAATTTCCTGCAGGTCGGGTGGATCGTTCTTGAGTTTGGAGGAGCTGATCTTTGAAAACTGTCCATCTCTTTTGGATTCCTCTTATTTCCAGGGCCACATCCTGTGGGACTCTTTCAAGGAGGTCCCTGATTGTGCCAAATTCTGGTCTCCTGAAATCTAGGGCTGTGATCCTGCTTTTTGCTTCATTCCTTCCTCTTGGGATCCTAAACTCCACCTTCCCATGGTCAGTGCAGTCAAGGCAGCCCCAGACCTTCACATCCCCAACCAGTCCTCCCGTGTTTGTAAGTGTGAGGTCCAGCAAAGCACCGCTCTGTGTTGGCATCACCTTTGTTAGGGATTTGCCAATCTCCACTCCCCAAACCTTTTGCATTGCTGGTGGCCAATGCTGCTGCTGCTCCAGCAGATATCAGGATGGTTAAAGTCCCTCATGAGGATCAGGGCCTGCAAACATGAAGTTTCTTCCATCTATCTGAAGAAAGCCTGTGTCTGAAGACAACCAGAACAACTTTGCTCATGTTGTTCTGCCCCAGCAGCTCCCAGTTACCTCCTGATCCATGCCAAGGCAGAACTCCATGCTCCATTCCCGCTGCTGTCTCACATAGGCGACATTTGGTTTTGTTCTCTTCTGTCTGCTTTCTTTGTTGATGCACTCTATATATTGCTTCTTAAATAATAGAAGAACAATAAATAGCCATTTAACATTGTGTTTTTTAAATTTCTATACATAGTGTATCTCAAAGTCACTGTATATTTTATCAAAAGGTCTTAAAAGATTAATTCTTTTGAGGAATAAAAAAAAACATATATACAATGAGATACAGAGCAGGCAATACACTTATATTTGACCAAAAGTAGATTATAGACATAGCCTTGTCACTGTTAATAACCAGTGGTGCCATTTCTCTTACGCAGCACCTCAGTGACAACAAAGCACAGCAAAAGCAACAGCATACTCACGTTTCTGTAAAAATGCTTTGTGACTACTACTGTGCTTGAAACCAATTTGGGAAAATATACTCTAACTAAAATCTTGTTGTATAGAATGCACACTTATTGTTTTTCACTTTTAATGTCTGTAGCATTCTTGCTTCTTGCTTGCTTTCTTCCACTTATTTTCCAGGATAAAATTATGATGACTGGAGATCTAGTTGCTGAGTGAGGCTCTGTAACTTTTCTTATACACACAATGCATACCTTTCACTCTTAGCTTGGAATGACAGATATAGCATATTCATGTTTTATAATGTTTAAAAGGAGCCCAAATAAACTTCTGTTGAACACATATCACATCATTGTTTGTACCATGGTATTCATCCTTCCAGACATGGCCCCATTTCTTTGTCTCCATTTCTGTATTTGGTATGTATGCAGTAATTTAGTCATTGGAATGGCTCAAAAGGCCCATAATTGACTGAAGGCTAAAACTCCTTTCCTGTGAGAGTTTACTCACTTATACCTTTCTGTCCCGAGTAGTCCCATCATCATCGAAAATGCAGGAGCTGAGTATGTATGTATATTCAAGAGCCAAGAAAATCACTACCAAAAATAACTATGACATTTTGAAATATTTCCTTTATCTAGTCCAAATTTCTAACATAGACTGTGCAGATACAATGAATGGTTGCTTGGAATGGTACTGTCTCTAATTTTCATTACTGTAAATATATATATATATATATGCATTATACACACCTATGCCTGTTTCTTTTCAAGTCAGAGCAAAAGGGAGGAGAAGGAAGATGCTTCTTGTGTGCGCAGCCTGTGAGAACAGGGTCCCAGGGTAGAGGAGGTCTTGCTGTACAAAACAGGAGATTGCATCCATGGGGAGAAGTTGGTATTTAGAAGGTAGGAAATAAAGGTCTTCCATTGTTCTAGAATGAGAACATCTAGGGATGTGTGCTAGAAATAGGTAAACTGCCTTTGAACTACCCTACAAAGAGCAATTGACTATAATTTTATCTAAGCAACATATGAAACCAGAGAAAAATAGTAATTGTTGATTTCTAGTATTTATTTTGCTTTAAGGATGTAGCAATGCTTTTTACCACTCACCATCTTTTTGTTTTATACAATATGACATTTTAAAGCCTGACTGTATTCTAAAAAGATACTCTATAGTATCACAGTGTTATTCAATAATTGCTATATATTCTTTTACAAGTAAAATAGCAATGTATCTTACTATTAAATCCATCTGAAAATCAAGTTGAGTTTGCTTTGGACATTAGTAAGAAAAATTCTAAATTAAAAGACTTATTAGAAGCCTTCCTGATAGGAGTGTGGGCCATAATAATACCTATGCATCTATAGGAACCTATTGGTTCTATAGGAATAAAAAAGGAGTCTTGTTCAATAACGTAATCTACATGTTATTATTAAATACTACTAGCCATCAATAATGATAAAATGTGATTTTGCATAACTTTCTAAATATGTTCACATATTAGTGTGTATATATTTTTGCAGGAATAAGGTACTGCTGTTCAAATAAGTTCATTATGCAGTTTTCTAAATGCTACATTCTTTCCTAGTGGGCCTTCGATTCTGCCATATGTGATGTATGATTTTACCCTGCTGATTTAGTTATCAAGAATAATTCAGTTTAGAATGATTCTGTTTTGTAGGATTCAGAGTTTATCTCTTTATTGAAAATATTAAGTAGAGTTTTTACTTTTTGTTGATGATTGTCTTTCCCAGACTTCCTTTTAGTGTTTGGTCAAGAACAAGAAGAAGAACAAGAGGACAAGAGGTCATTTTGCTCTCTGGGGATAGGATACAAAAAACTGAAATTCATCAGAAATTACGATGAGGAGAGCCAATGGAAGAGATAGTGGTCAAATTCTGGTGAAGAGAAGCAGATGAAACCTCCTGTGTCTATTGATACTTATTGGTTCAGATCTGATTTTTGTAAGTGAAGTAATAAATTGTAGGACTAGAACAGAGGACTAAACTTGTAATGGATTGAAAAGATAACACGAAATTGCCTGTGAAAGCTTTTGCTGGCCTGTATAAAATGGAAGTTATATGAGCTCTAAAACAAGTAGAATTGATGGTTAATTTGTATGTACCTGTTGCTTTGGATATTTTAAAGAGCAAACATTTATTTTAGAAGTATGAAACCATAGTCTGTTGTTCTCCCTAAATGCCTAAAGATATCAGCTTATATATTTTTAAAAGAATGGACAGTTCTCTGCATTCGTTTATGTAATATTTTACTCTTTGTGTACTTTATATAAAACAGTCACAGAAACTGAGAAGTTTGATGTTGGCTGTGATGTAGCAAAGCTTTGGTGAGTGATAAGGAAAATATTTATCACAAGGAAGTTGTGTGAAAAAGGGATGAGTTTTGTATGTAGTGTACTCCAAGAGCTTTTCTTTCTTGAGTGCTGGATAAGATGATAAATTTCTGCAAGGAAACGACTACTTGTGTGTTTGTAAGCCCTCTTTTGCATCAATTCCTTAGTGTTGGTAGGAGAGCATCTTTGAGGAAGATTGAGAAAGCAAAGAAGGGAGGAGATGCTTATGTGCTATTTTAGTCATGCTTGAGACTTTCAGCTCAAAATCCTAGTTTATTTATCATAGATCATATGGTTCTTTTGGTTTTTTTTCAGCCCATTGTCAGACCTGACACATTTCTGGTCCATTTTCTTTCCTTTTCAGCACTCATTGATTTGTGTTAGAAGAAAAAGGCTTTATGAGGGGAAATGCCAAGTTTCAAACCAACTGTGAAAGAAAAAAAAAGTTCTTATCTGCTCTTGAGATGTCGACCCTAACATCCTTTCCATTAGTCTTTCTTACAAGTTTTCAAAGCAGCTGTCTTCATCTTTCTTTCTACCTGTGGATATGGAAAGGAGCTTCTCATAAATGACCATGGTACATCATTGTCTACCATAAAAACTCTTCCCCATCAAAATACCTATGAAACCAGTGACAGCATTCAAGTTGCAGTCTGGCATTATCTTATAGCTAAGGAAACCTCACAGGTAGAGGTAGCTGTTATCAAAAGCCAGGTAGCTGTTATCAAAAGCCAAGTTTTTCCTTCGGCCTCCTCTACACTCACAGCCACATGTTTCCGCTCTGTCTCCTGTGCCATCACTTTTACTCATCTGATCTTGTAGTGAGATGTTTAGGGAAGATAAATTAGTAGAAAAACAATTTGTTTTCTGCCTGTTGAGTTTTACAAATTAGGAGCAGATGAGTTTTGATGTCAAAGCAAGGGAAGACAATTGCTGGGGCACAAGAGTGGAGCAGCATTACCCTTCTTTGTCAGCAGTTAGCTTTCAGGTCAGCTTAGCCACGATTGCACCTATAAACAGTGAGTATACTGAGAATACTGCTTATCACATTGATCTGCGTCTGCAACAACATTATTGCCGTTGTTTTCTATTTTGGTTGTAAGCCTTTTGTTCAGGGGCTGCCTCTCTACTGCATTTGTAAACCACAACTTCTGCAACTTTGAAACTTTTTGCTGTGATGTTTACCGCATCTTATCATTTTTCCTTCCTAACAGATGTCAAATTAATATTTACTGTTTGCGGAGGATGACGCAGCCTCCACATAGCTGTTTGCTGATGTCCTTGTGAAAAGACTTAGTATTATAACATCTCCTCTGCCTAACATAAATAAAGTTAATACTGGAATTAAGGACAATTTATTTATTCTCATCTAGCAAGTTGGAATTTGAGGGCTAGATACAACTCTGTTGGATACACAGAAAAAAAAATATGTCACCAAGCTTCAAGAGGAAAGCACTATGAGGAAAATGTATGCACTTGATGATCATGTCTGTTTGGCTTTTGCAGGTATTGTTCTTAGTGTTATTGCTCCACAATTCATTCTGTTGCAGGTGTGGAATATATGAAAGTCCTTTAAAGCCTGGTTTTATGAAAGACATTGCGGAAGTGGACATGGTGGTTTGGGAGATTGGTACTAGGATATGAAGGCTTGGGTTCCTACAGGACTCATTTGAATATAGCTGAAGGATTCCTATGGAGCCAGTGGGAATTATTTTGATTTTTAAAACTTATTGGTCCCTTTTTTTTTTTTTTTTTTTTTTTTTTTTTTTTTTTTTTTTTTTTTTTTTTTTTTTTTTTTCATCTTACGTGGGTCTGTTTGCATCTGTGGGTCTGTATTGCAATGGCAATAGGCAGACTGAAAGGGACAAGAAAGGCAAAGCTAGAGATCTAACTCCGCAAAACAAAGCAAGATGATAGTGGAAATATTCCTGGAGAGTTGGAAGACAACTTTAAGCTTGGATCTGTGCTGCTGTCCTCCTCCTCTGCCCTAGAAGGTACCTCTTGACATGCCCATCTCATTTATGAGCCCCCTGTTCCTTATAGGAACTAACACTGGTGAACATTTGCCTCCACGTGGAATATTTTCCTTCAGATGAGGATTGAATAAAGGCAAAACTGCAGGGAAACCCAGCAAATCGGTTAGCAAAACTGCCTAGAGCATATGTCTCATCTCAACAAAAAGTTCCATGCCGCCACTAAACCGACTGGTCGTGGCTAGTTGCCACTGCAAGACAAAGGTCTCTTACTCCAGGCTGTGCTATTCCATTGTCACTTTGGTGCTGGCTTTGCTGCCCAGCTGAGCCATGGTAGGCCAGGCTGGAAACCTGCCCGGCAGGGAGATAAGCCAGGAAGAAAACGTTTCTTGCAGTGTCTGACCAAGGTCAGGTAAGAGCCAGCAGAGGCTCAGGGTAAGGAATTCACAGAGGAGAGCTACAGCAGCACTGACTTACATCAGTCTAAACTCTCATAAGAGCATGTACTCCTGTACTTAAAAAAAGATTAAAATTATCTTTTACTTTTGGAAGCTGAGCATTTTCATTGGCCTCACAAGCAGGTGAATTTGTGGGAGACAGGAGGATGAAGAACTATACCAGTGAGTGACTAATTGACTAGGAAATTGGGAAATCAGAAACCTACTCAACTGGTTTTACCATCAGGAAAGTTATAATGTGAAATGTGCCCTGGATTTTCTACAGTAACTTGTAATGAAGAAGAATAAGCATGTACCTCAGCAACTCTCTCTTCTTATATGCTGTTATGGTGCTGTAACCCCAATTTCCTGGAACTCTGGGGTGAAGAGAGTGGTACAATACCAAAACCATGATTTGTGGTACAGTGGGGAGCAGAGTAGTTTTCATATGTGCTTTTCGAGGGGCTAAATCCATATTTAATTCTGTAAGTTAACTTTCTGTAAACTTAAAAACCGTTTAAGCCTCAAATTTACTTAAAATTGCTGTTTCTCAGTTAGAATACAGTTACTTCTGTATGCAATTTTGAATTTGTTTCTGTCTTCACCTGCATTTCTTTTTCAGCAGCTTCTGACTTTAAAAAAATGTTGCAATGGTTTGCTTCTTCGTGAATAATAATTTGTTGCTAGTTAATGAAGGAGTCTTTGTGATTACTTTATTATTATGATTATGCAGACCTGGCTGCTGGTGCCAGAATAGTGATTAAGAGCACCGTAAACTGAACTCTTGAGGGCCCAGTCACAGTAGAATATACTACACGCTGCTTTGCAACTTTAGCAGGTAAGCAGTTTGGCACTTTCAGGTTTCCGCTAAAAAGTGGAATGTGATCC
>WHYT01016159.1:35478-51497 GCA_009806455.1 Tetrax tetrax
TTTTTTTTTTTTTTTTTCATCTTACGTGGGTCTGTTTGCATCTCATCATCGGGGACAAACCACTTGGATAGCAGAAGCTGCTCTGTACTGGTTGCAATGGCCATAGGCAGACTGAAAGGGACAAGAAAGGCAAAGCTAGAGATCTAACTCCGCAAAACAAAGCTGATAGTGGAAATATTCCTGGAGAGTTGGAAGACAACTTTAAGCTTGGATCTGTGCTGCTGTCCTCCTCCTCTGCCCTAGAAGGTACCTCTTGACATGCCCATCTCATTTATGAGCCCCCTGTTCCTTATAGGAACTAACACTGGTGAACATTTGCCTCCACGTGGAATATTTTCCTTCAGATGAGGATTGAATAAAGGCAAAACTGCAGGGAAACCCAGCAAATCGGTTAGCAAAACTGCCTAGAGCATATGTCTCATCTCAACAAAAAGTTCCATGCCGCCACTAAACCGACTGGTCGTGGCTAGTTGCCACTGCAAGACAAAGGTCTCTTACTCCAGGCTGTGCTATTCCATTGTCACTTTGGTGCTGGCTTTGCTGCCCAGCTGAGCCATGGTAGGCCAGGCTGGAAACCTGCCCGGCAGAGAGATAAGCCAGGAAGAAAACGTTTCTTGCAGTGTCTGACCAAGGTCAGGTAAGAGCCAGCAGAGGCTCAGGGTAAGCAATTCACAGAGGAGAGCCACAGCAGCACTGACTTACATCAGTCTAAACTCTCATAAGAGCATGTACTCCTGGGTGGTGCTACTTCTTCCTCCTGTTTCTGTTGTACCCTAGGCACTTTCATCTCCCCCGATGCCCTTTGTTATGCTTCTTTGGCCTCTTGTGAGTTGACTTAACTCACTAATCTCACAGAAAAAAAAAAGCCCTCTGTTTGCTTATTGCATTGATTTGATGTGCAACTGTATAAACCCCATAACTCTGTGAGGAAAGTGGGGAGTGAAGGAAGAAGTTGGTGAAGGAGATGGAATCATCCTTTTTTGGATGATTAACATTTTGGTGATTATTAACACCCTCTGAGCGTACAATTTGATGTTACACTTATCCTACTGTACATGCAAGCTGCTACTGAAGAAAATAGTCTTAAACTCACTGAATTATTTTGTGAACTGCCACAAAGTTGTGTGATTGTTAAATCCAGTTCAGGGGAAGCTGCAGGAATGTCTGTGTGGAAGTGGTTGGAAGAACAGAACTGTTGCTTTTTGTGGCAATCTCCATTTTGGTCATGCTATCCAGATGTGAAACTGTCCTGTTTGCATGCTTTCAGAAGGGATGAAAACAAAACTCGGGTTGTAAAAAAAAAAAAAGTTTTGAGTTGGGTCAACACACTGATCTGACTTAACAGCTGCAGAACAGCTCGTCCTAACACAGGGAGAGTATGAGAAGATGCAGAAAGGGACAAGAGATGAGAGAATCTCCTCTTTTGATAGCAGTCTGCTCTTAGATTGGCTGATGCTGAGCATGGAGCTGCTCCCCAAGAAGGAGATTCCAAGTGACAGAAGAAATTTTCAGCTTTTTGCAGTAAATGGCTCACCAAAATGATCCAACTTAAAAAAAAAGATTAAAATTATCTTTTACTTTTGGAAGCTGAGCATTTTCATTGGCCTCACAAGCAGGTGAATTTGTGGGAGATAGGAGGATGAAGAACTATACCAGTGAGTGACTAATTGACTAGGAAATTGGGAAATCAGAAACCTACTCAACTGGTTTTACCATCAGGAAAGTTATAATGTGAAATGTACCCTGGATTTTCTACAGTAACTTGTAATGAAGAAGAATAAGCATGTACCTCAGCAACTCTCTCTTCTTATATGCTGTTATGGTGCTGTAACCCCAATTTCCTGGAACTGTGGGGTGAAGAGAGTGGTACAATACCAAAACCATGATTTGTGGTACAGTGGGGAGCAGAGTAGTTTTCATATGTGCTTTTCGAGGGGCTAAATCCATATTTAATTCTGTAAGTTAACTTTCTGTAAACTTAAAAACCGTTTAAGCCTCAAATTTACTTAAAATTGCTGTTTCTCAGTTAGAATACAGTTACTTCTGTATGCAATTTTGAATTTGTTTCTGTCTTCACCTGCATTTCTTTTTCAGCAGCTTCTGACTTTAAAAAAATGTTGCAATGGTTTGCTTCTTCGTGAATAATAATTTGTTGCTAGTTAATGAAGGAGTCTTTGTGATTACTTTATTATTATGATTATGCAGACCTGGCTGCTGGTGCCAGAATAGTGATCAAGAGCACCGTAAACTGAACTCTTGAGGGCCCAGTCACAGTAGAATATACTACACGCTGCTTTGCAACTTTAGCAGGTAAGCAGTTTGGCACTTTCAGGTTTCCGCTAAAAAGTGGAATGTGATCCTGAATATTGAAAACAAACCAGTTGTTTCTATTACTATGTGTAAAAGAAGAAAGTCAGGTTAAGTTCCCTTTGCACGACTTCTTAAAAAAGTCAATATCACTTGAGAAAAAATAACTGGTTTTCACAATAAAATAATGACCATTATGAGCTCTTTTGTTTTAAGGAGCACCAGCAAACATAACTGTTCCTCATATGTATAGATCTGTGAAGAACTGTATTGTATAATTTGGAAATAATAATGCAGAGAGACCAAACAGGATTACTGTATAAAAGAGTTAAGATAAAAATATAAACTTAAAAAGAAAACAACAAAATCCCTTACAGAAGAGAGCAATGTGAAAGGTGAAACTGAATGTAAAATTCACAGATACAGATTCTTATTTTCATATACTAAAGACTAGCAGAACACCTGTGAGCAGATGGGTTGATTGCAACCATCTGAAATGTTCCCTCAAACCTGTTCAGAACTGTGCCCGAGATCATGTTAAAGGAAAATCTGATTAAACCTTAATTCCTGTAGTCTGTGTGATTTTGACAGGGAATAGTTTCTTTACAATGAAGTCTGTTTTGCCTCAGTTACTTGTTTGTGACTTGAATGGAGTTGTGCAACTGGAACACTGACCACAAACTGACTTCTGAAGATCTGAAATAAGCTGTTGAGGTATTGGAAATGAAGAGTTTTATGGTGAATATCTGTATCCAGCCTTTTAAGTCTTGTGCATTGCTTGTGCATTGGGTCACTAAACTTCTTAATTTTCTGGGATGCCAAAACTGGCCGGTTTTTCCACAGTGCTTCACACAAAGCAATGGCTGTAGACCTTTTGGTATGCCTGCCTTGACTGTGGGTTTTGATAGCTGTGGGCATCCTGAGCTGCACCAGACAGATCCATCTGGTACCTACCAGTCTTGGAAGGTCATTGTCAATGTTATATATATATATATAGTCTGCAAGTATCTAAGTACTTGTATATAAGTACTGCATATAAAGACTGTATAAAGAATCAATTTTATTCATTATAAGTTTTCGCATAGTCAGTGCATGTCTCTGACATTGGACATTGAATTCTGAACCAAGCATCGATAGGATGAGAAGGAAGGTTCAAGCTGACTAAATCACTGAAGCATGCTTGGTTTTGGAAATGAAGTAATAATAAGCTATAGCAAAAATACATAAATAGTTGTAAAAGCTTTACGAAGGCTTAATACTTGCTGCAAGAAATGGCAGCTTGTTCATACAGGAAAACAAATTTCCATCTGAAATGTGTCTTGTGTTTCTTTGTGATTCATTTGTTCACTTGTCACTTTTTATAGAAACTTTTCTGTATGGGTAATGAAAAGTTGCATCTCAGCTATATTTAAGAGAACACAAACAGCAACTAGGCCGTTGCTGGAGTTTTTGTGCCGGAGAATTTTGAGTCATACCTTCCTGGTTTCGATCACAAGTTTTTCTTACTGACTCAAGCTGGATTGGAACAACTATGGTGAACCCTCCTGTGTATGGCCTGTTGACACTGGCAGCTCTCCCTATTGGTGTTGCAGCTGTGCTGTTGGAAGCAGCAGCAAGAGAGCAATCTGGATGGTTATATTTAGGCTTCCATTCCAAGTGCAGGGAAACTATTGAATATGTTGGTTTGTCATGGAAGCAAGGACCAACAGTTTTATTATTATTGTTGTTCTTGTTATTGTTAAATGCAGACAGGCAGAGACAGAGTTGAGGACGGTTGATCATGGAGGCAATGACCAAGAAAATTATTTTTATTTTATTATTTTTTTATTATTATTAAATGTAGACAGGCAGCAGCAGGGTTGAGGAAGTTCTCTGGCTAAAGGAAGCGTCACACCTGCCTGCAGCTGGTGTTGTCCCTACTTTGTACTCAGTCAATCAGATATTTACCACTTTCATTTACTGGAGTAATTTCTTTGCTGACTTTGTGCCTACTGGTTGCTGAAAGCTCTTACAGTGCATGAGCTGATGGGGTACCTCTCCATCAGTGAGCAAAACGGCCAAAGCCCACTTTTTGTTGCCGAGACCGTGTTCATACCAGACTCTCCTTGCCTCCAGAATGGACTGGCTGTGTCCTGGCTGCCTGCTCCCGATGCATACCAGAGACCATTGTACTGATGAAAATAATCAAGCTCCTGTGTTTGGACCCATGCACTGACAGCTTTTCTGTTCTGGCATAGGTCTAAGGGAGCTGAAAGCTGCTGCAGTGGATTGGTCTCTCCAGTGCAGATAGGAGTGGTGTCCGCCTTTACTGCTCAGAAGGCTTTGGATTCATTCTCTTTGAAAATCAGTATCTTCCAAACTTAGCAGGAGAAGAGGAGGGAGGAAGATAGTACGCCTCCATGCTGTAACAGCTTCTGTGCTTTGGGTATGTGTAAATTGGAACAATTTTTTTTCTGTAGAATGGATTAAAACTCCCCCAGGCCTGTAAGTGTATGTGCCCTAGTGAAGGTAAAATCACTGATCACACTTGCTTTGAGGCAAAGGACTGAAGGGCATAAGGATCCTTTTAAGTCTTAAACTAGTTTTATGTATGTTCTGCGTACTTTTAAAATTTCTTTCTGTCTTTGGACACTAATGAAATAAAGAGTCCAAACAGGAAGTTGAATAGTGAATATCACTTCTGTATTGACCTATCTTTGCTTCCAAGTGGATAGCTTTATTATTTAAGTATTTCTAATTACTGTGTTGATACCGTAAATGCTAGGTTTTTGCCTTTTTTTTACACCTCTTAATGCTACTGATGGCTTTAACATAGCTGCTAGCACTGGCAAGTAAGTGAACACTTTGTGTTGTCTCCATTTAAGAAACTTTGTGGGGAAAGTTGGTTTTTAGATAGTTTAATATGTCAGGTAATAGCCATCCTTGCTATTAGCATTCTCTCTCTTCTCTTTTGCTCTGAGATTTGGATTCTCAACTTGGAGGTTATGCACAAAAGGTAAGGAGAAGTCCTAATTTCTTCTTTCCTCCTTTCTTAATTATTGCATGTATGTATGTTTGTTTGGTTTTATTTTTCCCAAGGTGAGCATGGCATAGCAGAGTTACCTACCAATGCAAGCGGTAGTGGTTTTGCTTTGCAGTCTCCTATCATTCTATACCATGATGTGCCCATCATGCCACTGCCTTGGTTCCCTGTCCTGCTGGGACCTGCGTGTAGTTGCTTCTTATTCCCTCATTTTTGCCTCGAGGGTGTAGTTAATTGGATTACAGTTCGTGTTCTCTGCTTGATTCCCAAGAGCCAGAAAGCAGGGAAGTCCTAGCCACCATCTGCTTTTTCCCCTGTCCTGTGGATTTCTTTCATCTCTAATGAACTCGGACCGAAACGCAGACCGCTGTGCTCATGAGCTATCAGAATACTTCAAAGGTGTTTTTGAGCTAGCTGGGAAAGAGTTCTGGGGCACACAGATAGAGGTTGGATAGATCAAGCAATAAGCCCGTGAAAAGCTGAGGATTTACAGAATCTGACAACTGGTTTATTAATGACAGTATTGTAAACATGAAAAGAAAAACAACTTTCTGAATGTACTTTTTTTTTCACTGTAAGCAGTGCAAGACGCCGTTCTTGTCATTCTCATTTTAATTTCAGAAAGTGCTGATGGAGCCTTGTCTGCAGGATTGGCAGAGGTGTGTTGGCAGTTGGGCCACCAGGGATGCGGTTAGATGACAAAGTGATGGCACGGGTAGAGATGGTCATAATCTGTTCCTCAGTAAACCCAGATTAAAGTCCTTCTCACCTTTCACTTCCCTTTTAAATGAACAAATGTTAGTGATTTTTTATTATTATTATGTTAGAATATTTTTTTTTATTATTAAACTTCAGAGAAGGGAAGACAATCCTTGAATCACTACAAATATTTATTCACTAGATATTGCAAAAAAAGACAATAGCTGCAGCACTAGAAGCCAGTCTTGCACACCAGATGATGTAGACACTCCTCAATTCACCAGGAAGCTCTGACAGCAATTTAGATGCCAGTGAAACTGAAAAAAGTTTTGAATTCTATTTGAGAGAAACCCTGTGTATGCCTTTTTGTCCTCTCTGATGTAAAGAAATAGGTACCAAACTTTGCCAGCTCTTCCAAACAGAACTTCTTGGCTTTTAACTGAAAAAAAAAAACTCCACCACAAACAACAAGGCATTTGTAAAACACTGAGTATAGATCTACATTGGTTAGAGAAGTATTCTACATCCTGGCTTACTCAGAATGCTTCTCGCATGGACAAAATTTAATTCAAGGTTCTTCAACCATTGCTCACAGGACTGCGTTAAATGGTTTTGAAGTTTCTGTCCTTCCCCTAGCTCTACATCAGAAGAGGTTTTAGCAAACACAGACTTGCTAGTGTGGTTTACATGAAGAAAAAGGCACGTGTGGCATGAAAAAAAAAGTTGAGAACTGCTGCTTTCATATATTTATGTTCTCAGATACCCTAAGATCAAGTATTGAAACATTAGCAGAGGCTATGTAGAAGCTGCGAGGGGAAATAATTGATATGGCGGACAGGTGAGTTGTGCACCACATATTGCACAGCGACCGTGAGTGAGCTTCAGTATGAAATGTACACAAGCCATTATGAGACTGATTACAGCACGTAAATTAATTTATGTTGTGGCAAGATTTATAACTTCCTTTCTGTCCTCCACAGGCCCATGCAATTGGTGGCAATGCTAAAACTGAGTAAGGGGTTTCAGAAAATAATTGCTCAGAAAAAGCTACATAAGTTCATAAGGACACCATCAAATTAGCCAGCAGCTTTGCTAAGAAGTAATCCAGTACAAAGCATGTGATAAATGCTTCAGGAAAAACTTGGGCTTCTTTCCCTCATGAAAATGTAAAATGCTTGGTAAATACACTTGTTTTAATTATTTCATTGTATGCTATCCTGTGAAACCTGATGGAAAAACATTGAACTTGCTATACTAAGGAGAAACCAGCCACCACAAGTATGCATTAATGACTTTATAGAAAACAAGTATATAACTGGTATACAAAATCTTCTCACAAAAATTATTCCAGGTGACACCTGTGCATTCAACTTGATGTATGAAATCTCCCCTAACATCTGGTGGTACAATGTTAGGTGACTTTTGTAGTGTCTCTGTAGATTGATAGTGCTGGGAGCTATAGTGGTTGCTGCTAATTTATAATAGTGTAAGACCCTGTTGGGAACATTTCACGCAGGAAGCAGCGTAGGGAGCTGTATGGCAACATGCTACTTGTGTGGGTTGTGTAAGACATTATCATTGCCTTTGAAAATGATGAAAATGAGAGCAATGTTTTATCCTGTAGTGATCCTTATCACAGTTTTTCTGACATGCTGTGGTCCCTTCATAGCTTAATAGCTTCTGTTTCTGTCACAAGTAGAAAATACAAGCTTTAGAGTATATACAAAAATTTACATTAAAAATATTATCAGAATACAGTACTTATTTTTTGGAACAATTACTTTAATACAAGCTACCTACTACAAAGTATTGCCAGCAGGTCAAGGGAGGTGATCCTTCCTCTCTGCTCAACACTGATGAGGCCACACCTGGAGTGCTGGGTCCAGTTCTGGGCTGCCCAGTACAAGAGAGTCATGGGCATACTGGAGAGAGTCCGGGAAAGGGTCCTAAGAATAAGGAAGGGACTGGAGCATCTTTCCTATGAGGAAAGGCTGAGAGAGCCTAGGGAGGAGAAGGCTCAGGGGGATCTTGTCAATGTAGGTAAATACCTGAAGGGAGGGTGGAAAGAGGAGCAATGGTCACAAACTGAAGCACTGTTCCCTCTGAACACTTTTTTTTTTGCTGTGAGGGTGACTGAGCACTGACACAGTTTGCCCAGAGAGGTTGTGGAGATATTCACAAGCTGGGCAACCAGCTCTAGGTGGCCCTGTCTGAGCAGGGGATGTTGGACCAGAGGACCTCCAGAGGTTCTTTCCAACCTCAGACAGTCTATGATACTGTGATAGTGGGGAAAAAAAAAAAAAAAAGGACATCCTCTTCAAAACTGTATTCATTGTTCCAGCTCATCATGTTTTGGGTTTCTGTTTTTGGGTCAGTTTTTTTTTCTTTCCAGTAACTCTTAAGTGTGGATGGAGAGAAGGAGTGGACTCATATTTATTTGGCCTAATCTAGATTTCTAATTTACTGTCTCTAGGCCTTCAGCTTGAATAACAGATTTTAACATTGAGTGTGTGCTTTGAAATTCAGTGTGCATCTCATCTGTCCCAACACAATATGCTGTGACAGTGACTTGGATGTTTAGGAAAACAGCACAGAGAAAATGGGGGAGGGAGCTATGTGTAAACACACTTTCCCAAATATGTAAAGAAGTTAAGCAGTTCATTTGCTTTGCATTAATGCTTTTGACATCAGTTAGACTAATTTTTTAGTTTTAACATTTGCTCAAAGTTTAAAATCTCTCTCTGCCCCTTCAAATATGAGAATGGGGTGGAGGAGGAGAGAAGAGGAAGAAAAAAAAAATTTGATCTTTTCATTATTCATCATAAGAAGTAAAAAAGTAAATCCAGGTTTTGTTTGCAGACACTTTTTATTTTTTATCAAGTAAACCAGCTTGTTTGAAACACCCATGGAACTAAAAGAAGGAAGCAAGATTGCAGTTCCAGGTTCAGAAATTATATATTTCCATGCTTTTATGCTTTGTATGTGTTAAGGGAGAATCAAATTACGAATTCCCAGGAGATGGCCAGCAGTTCAGCTAAAAAAAAACCAGGCACCTGCTTAATCCAGGATGATATGCAAGGACAAGGAGGTGGAAATTAAATGCACCACTCCAGCAGTAGTCTCCTACAACATGATATTTATGAAAGAAAACAAGGACACAACCTTGTCATTTGAAGGAGAATTCATGATTTGTCCTGATGAAAATGATTTGCTATGTCCTTTTTCCAGTCAGTGGTGGGAAGTCAGGTTTTTGGTTTTGTTTTTTTTTTCCAGAGAAAAAAATAGTTATGCTGTAGGCTTATTTTCCCAACAAAGTTGGAATACTCACCAGAGTGTTAATTCTTGAGTGTTCTGTTTTGTTTTAAAAATAAAAATAGCTGGCATAACTACCCATGTGTTTATAAAATGCTAATGAACACAATTAAATATAGTACATTTTTTAAAATTTTGGAAAGTACTTGGTGGAGTATAGCTCCGACTGACATCTGAGCTTGTTTAATACTAGGGCACAGGATGAAAGAACAGGAAGATGTCCTATATGCTACAACAGAACTCCAGTCTCTGTTTTAGGAGGTAGGTGAACATCAACACCAGCTTTTACTGGTCTGCAGCTGGATTTCATATATCACTGGTGTAGTTTGTGTTACAGCTTTTGCTCAGCCTCATCATGGCTGGTGTTAAGTGGTGGGAAGGGGATGCAGCCCCGTTTAGCCCCTCCGGTAACTCCACTGTTGGTTGCTGGTGGTCTATTAATTCAGCATCATCTGATCCGTAAGTCTGATTCTGATGGTTTGCATTGCTTTGAAATGCTTTACAATTATTTAGCAGCAAAGTTTTTGCTATGGAATATAACTAGATTATAGCATCATATATGGAAATCAGTGGTATTAATAATTTTGCTTTACTCAGTGCAAAAGCTATTGAAATGCAAGTTGCAGAAACAGAGAAAGGGAAAAAGCATCTGAAAGGAAAAAGAGAAAAATACCTAAGTCGTAGAACAGTTGTGATGGCTGTTACAATGTCTTTGAAGTTCTAAGATGCAGGAATTGTCTTCAGTGGACAGAGTTGCTGAATGAACTTGTTTCTTCCTAAACTGAATTCTGTAGTTTTCCTGAAACTTGATGGAGCTACAGTTCTGCTAAACCCAATACGCTCATTCATCCTGCACTCTGCAAAGTGGCATATATTCACCTATTCTTTTTTTTTCTTGTACATTTGCCACAAAAAAAAAATTATTAATATGTTTTCCAGGAGCTGATGATTGCCCTAGTTAGTATCGGTACAAGATATGTAAAATCTGTTAGAACTCCTGGTCTTTTTTTTTTTTTCCTTCCTTTTCTACTGTAAGTTTTTTGCAAATGGGATCATTGTTGCTCAGTGGTATCATGAGTCCAGTAAAGTTCTGATTTTTCTTCTGTTTCATTTACTAATAGTTGCAACGCTGTACATTTTCCATGAAAAACAGATTAGCATTGTCACTTCAAATAATGCTGTATTATTATAGGCCACTGCAGCTTCAGTGATGAAACTGCTTTCTTTTAGTGATTTTTAGTGGATAGCAAGTGGTATCCAGTACAACTTCTTAATAGAGTTAGGTGGTTCTTAAAATGTGAAGTCTTACATAGTTTTTTTTTTTGGGTTTTTTTTTTTTCACTTTGTGTTCCATTGAGAATGTATTTGTGCCCAAAGGCTAAGCCTTTAGTACTGTGAATCTTTTTTGCAGAGGCATTTTCACTGTACCTATTTCCTGTTATTGTGTTTTCAGCTACCCATTTCTTTTGCTTCTGCCCGTTCCTCCCTACTTTCTCCCTCTGATCACTTAGTCTTCTGATCTTTCTTCCTCACTTAAAGCCCAGCTTGGGAGATGCATGTGCTTCCCTGACCTTCTCACCTCATCAGATCACACCTGTGGCTTTGGGTTCCCCAAACCAGCAAGAATTGCAGGTGTTTTTTGTTACCTTCCTGTTGTACTTTTAAATGTTTTATAAGGTTTTGAAGCTGCAGTGTATAGTACCTCATGGAACAAAGAGTTCGACTTAATTAGTAAGTGTAATGTTTGGTTTGGCATCTCTCACCTGATCATCCAAAAGAAAGAGGCACCTCCATAAAAGATCATCAATCCAGACAGAAGAAACGGGGCAGATTGTAACACAGACTATAAATTTAGAAAAAATGTACTCAAATCACAATCTTAAAGTAGAGGTGTGGTTACTGAGGATATTAAATAGCCAGTCATGATTTTACTTATCATTTGCATTAGTAAATAATTTCACACTTGCAATTGTATTCGCATTACTTAATCTTTTTGGTCATATCTTCTATTTCTGCATTTCCAATAGCTCATTCTCACTTTTTTTCTGTGTGTGTGAAATTTTCTGTTCCCTAATTTTTACTGTTCTTATCTACCATAGCTCATTTCTTTCAGCGTCTTTTCCTGAAGAGCTAGTGTTCATTGTTACTATTTAACTTGTTTCATGGTAAGCTTTTAATTTTTCCCATTAAAATTAACCATTTTAACTAATGAGATTAAATCTTCACACATATTTCTTCCCTTCATGTTGCAGTTGCATGCTTAAGTTAATTCCGTAGTGCTGCCAAGTCTCTGTCATTTAAGAAAAGCTTAGAGCAAATATTACAAGTTTCTCATTCCAGCTAATTTGCTGGTTGTATTTAACTGATGATTTATCAATCAGAGAGAAAATAAAACTTTTGTTAAAATGATCATTGACACACTAAAAACCCTGAAGCATATTAGATGGATTTTATAGGGCTGTAGGAAACTAAAACCAAAGTGTTGGATGTGAAACTGACTTAAGATTGAAGGACTTTATAAAGGTCTGCCTTTGGAAGAGTTCAGGTCTACTGTCTGGACAAGAATTTTGGAGGGTGGCGGATTGGTTTGTATGCTATTGGAAATCCTCAAGAAAGCTTAGAATGGCAGAGACTGATTCAGCATGCACTGGCTAATTCTCACCTCTTGGAAAGGGGTTACACAGACCGAACTTCGGGCAGTATATAACCTAATATATAGGAAAGAAACCTGGGAAGGAAATCTGAACTATTGTTTGCAGTAATGCTTTCCTATGCCCAGCAGGTAAAGAAGATACTTGTACATGAATATCAGGTGAGTCCACCCATGGGTTATTTGAAGTAGTAAAGCAGGTCAATTTGCCAAGGCTGGGCATTCATGAAATGGACAGGTAGATGTATCTTCAGCTGACTTTTAAAGCAGTTACCATGTTTATCAGTATCTCCTGGACAAGGTCTTGGGGGCAAAAAAAAAAAAAAAAGTTGTAGACAAGAACGATGACTTAATTCAGAGTTTTTCAATGCATGGGGTTTTTTGGTGGTAGCAGTCATCTAAGAAAATAAAGATTTTAAAAAAACAAAACTCCAGGCACAGACAAAAGTAACTTTCCTTACACGTGCTGTAACATGCTCAGTTATGAAAATAGCTTTAAAATTCCAGATTCTTTGCTCTTTGTTATTCTGACTGACTTTTTGCTTTTCTCTTAGCTTGGGTAATGAAGACTGCATACTGGAAATATTCAGTTCTCTAGTATAACACATTTTTCTAGGGTGGAAAAAGGACTCTTACTTATATTTCCTATACAGTTTCATAGACTGCTGGGTGCATCTGCTTTGTTTGGAGAGGACACTTATGGCACCTTAACTTAGCCCAGTATTTTTTTTTAAGATACACTTATTTCTAAATCTTCTGGGCTTTGCTCAGTGGTTTGTGGATTTTTTTTCCTCTTTATTATCATTAAGCTATACCTTTTCCTGTGTTGTCTTTCATATTAATTCCTTTGCTCCTTTTTCAGCCTCGTATGTTTTTCTCTCTCTGTGCGGCATTTTCTATTTCCTCTTTTCCTGCTCTGCTGTGCCTCACAGCTTTAGCACATATACTTCTTTCTTTTTCAGCTGTTTCTTTCTGTCTCTTCCAGATATGCTTTCACTCCTGAGCATTGCATGGGGGTCTCAGAGATTTCTTCAGAAGCTGATTGGCCCCAAGAAGATAAAAACTTGGCCTTAAGTAATAAGCCAACTCTGTTCTTGCTGAAGTCCAAGAACAGTGGTCAGTGTGCCTTCCCTTGCATCTTCATCCTTCAGCTATCAGTCACTGTTAGTCTTTGCTGGAACTGAAGTTTCCCTGTCCTGGTCTCTGAGCATCCTTTGGCATGTGGAAGGTAACTCACTGTACCCTGGCTGTTACTTTGTGTGTGTAACACAGCTTCATATGACTAAGAAGTGATGTCATTTGCTCAGACTTGGCAGAGCTCTAAAGGGTACAAAGATTGCCTTCCTCCTGTGCTATCCCATCGCCTCCTCTTCCACCTCTTCGTAGCCTGCTCTCATACGCAGAAACTGTAACCATTGCTGCTGCCGCCTCTTTGGGATTTTGGGCTGAGTTTGTGGATTTGGGGCTGAGTTTGTTCTGGAATGGTAGGCATGGTGAGAGCTGAGGCAAGGTGGGAGCTGCAGCAATGAGGGAGAGGGGATGCTGTGTGAGAGAGCAAATACTGTGTTTGGATCCGGAATAGAAGGGTTTTTTTTTGTGTTCCTGAATATAGGCTTCTGTGGCACTGTGTTTCTTACCTGGTACGTAGCAAATGCAGGTGTGATAGCTGCACTTTCTGCAATTTGTTAAAGCTACCGGTGTAACAACAGTGGTGAAAGCACGGTGGAATGAACTTGACACACATGTAAAAGATGCAGGCACTTATACAGCTAGTCCACGCGACTCGTCTTTGTGCCTGTCATTACTTGTACTAGTGGAGTCTGGGAGAGTAGTTACCTGTGTTGTGACCATGCTGGAAATTAAGCTGTGGCCATGTGCTGTCAGTTCTCAGGAGATTTCTGTTCTGTAGCTTTTTCAGATGCTGCTGACAGCATTTTAAAAGAGTAATACTGTGAAATCAAGCTAGGTTGTGAATTGAAAGGTTGTGAATGGAAATGGTCAAAAAGAGGAGCGTTTCCTTTGCTCCGCAGTCTGACAAACCTGTAAGCAGCAGCACATGAAACTATGGGCATGGAAAAAAGGGTTGTGTAATTTTTTGCATTCTGTTCACATTTTTTTAATCATTTTCAGTGTATCCTCAAGTAATTTCTTCTCTATATTTCTACCCGAAAAACATAGTTACAAAGCATGCTTAATACAAAAGCAGAATTATTTTTTTTTCCTCCTCTCTCATTTTGTTGGATTTTGGGCTTTTCGTACCACCATAATGAACTGTGCATCAGGCCGTGGTTTGTGTCATCACTTACGCTGTGTTGCTCATCTGCCCAAGTTGAACACCCCTTAAGTTTTATGGGTAAAACGAAGCACGTGCATAAGCGTGCTTCGAAACCGACTGAAACTTAGCCCAAACTTAGCTACTATGCAAAAAAAAAAAAAACCTAGGAGAGAATAACTGAAGGTCATGCTGTGTTGTATGTATCCTGCAAGGGGAGAGAGCTGCGTGTACCCCCTCAGCCTTGCTTCAAGCGGAGCCCTGGGCGCGAAGGTCACACGGGACAACCGCGTCCCCTCCATCCTCACAGGTACGCGCCGCTTTCCCCGCTCTGGCCTGTCAGCAAGCTCAGCTCCGGTCCCGCACTGACCGCGGTGCGGGCAACTCCTCGCCCTTGCTGGAGCTCCCGTTGTTTGAAATGGAGGCCCCAAGGCGACCTGCGGCGCGCAGCACGGGGAGCTCCGAGGGCAGCGCCGCCAACTTTCTCCTCCGCGCCGGCCCCGCCCGATGGGGGAGCGCGGCCTGCGCGGGGTCCGCATGGCTCCATAAACACGGGTGGGGAGCGGGCAGGCCGCGCCTCGCCAGGGCTGGGCCGAGCGCCGCCGCAGTAGGGCGCGCCGGCGGCGTGGGCCCGCCCTTCTCCCGCCTCCTTCCCCGCCCTCCCGCCGCTGCCGCCGCCGCCGCCGCCGCCGGCAGGGGAGGCCGGGCCGGCCGGGCCCACGTGCGCGGCGCCCGGCAGCCGGCGGAGCGGGGGCCACCATGTGTTTCCGCGAGCGAGCCAGCGGCCGGGGCAGCTCCTGAGCGTCTCCCGCCCGCCATGCTGCGGGGCGGCGCAGGGTTCTACGCGACTCGGCCGCCCCCCCACCGCCCCGTCCCCTCGCCTCCTTCTCCTCCATGAGCACCTCGGCGGCGGCTCCCGTCAGGCTGATGCCCGGCGGGCACCCGGAGCAGGCGCCCGCCGATCCCCCCGGGACCGCCGCCGCGTCTCCCGTGAGGCTTCTCCGCGTCCCCGCCGCGGGCCCAGCGCCCGAGCAGGGCAGCCCCGCCGCCAAGGTGCCCGGCGACCCGGCGCCCTCCGCCGCCCCGCAACCGCCGCCGCGCATGGCGGGGGCCATGGTAGCCCGGGTGGCCACCCCCAGCGGCCCGCGGTCGGTGGCGCCCAAGGGGCAGCCCGCGGCCACCCTGCAGTTACCGGCCAACGTCCAGCTGCCCCCAGGTGAGTGGGCGGCCGGGCCGCACCGGTTTTGGGTTGGGTCCCGCGTCGCGACTTCACCTGGCCCTGTCGCGCTGCCCGGGAGGATCGGGGTCCCCGGCAGGACGGGGGTCTCCGGGAGCCCATCGCCCTGCCCTAGCTGCGGGGGTGGCGGATGCGGGGGTGCGCCGAAAGTTTGGGGCGAGTTGCTTTTCTGCTCCGAACCTGGGGGGGTTTGGGGGGGGTCGGGGTGTCCAGGGCGTTGGAAGCGGCCGTGGGTTGAGTCGTTTAGCGCTCGGGATGCTCGCAGCATCCCAGATGCCCGGTAGCGTGCCTGGGGGATGGATCTGGAAGTCTCTGGATGAAGGGAACTTTGCTGGGTAGCACGAGGAGCCGGAGGTTTAGCCGAAAACTGAGCGGCCGAGTTGCCTGGCTTTGCGACTGGAACAAGACCAGGTGAGGCTTTCGTGGAACTTGGGTTTGAACGAGCGGCGCGGGGAAGCGTGACCGTGGGTCAGCGGCTGCGAAGGAACTCCCGCGTAGCGTGGAAGTCGGAGGGCACCTG
>WHYT01016159.1:51517-90540 GCA_009806455.1 Tetrax tetrax
AATGTAGGGATGGCGTAGTGCTGATAAAGGTGGGTTGATGCTTTGGATAGCTGCAGAGGGTTTGCTGGGGCTGCTACCTGCACTTTCTCACCGTAGGAAGAAGGGGCTGTTGGTTCTAAACTTCCCGCTCTTCCCTGTCAGGCTGTATTTAAATGCTTTTCAAAAAAAGAAGGCGACTCTGATTCCACATGTCTTGGCCTCGCTATATACATAATCACTTTATTGCTGTTGGTGCTGTAGTTATTTCCTGCCAGGACAGTTTCTTTGTTGGAGCATCTGTTGCAATTTCTTTCAGGTAGGATGTTGCCTGGAAGGATGACTGGTTTTACATGAATTCCTGCGCTGCTGGTGCATATTTGCATTTTTCCTTTTTTCCCCTTTCTTTCCTCTTTTTTCCCCGTAACTTTATCAAAGACGTGCACCTCTTAAGGAAATATGTAATGCTAATGTAATTTTTTTTAAAAATTGTCTTTAATCAGTAAGTTTCACTTTAGGTTTCCCAGCACTCACATGATGCTATAATGTCTGGGTAGTCAGCAGTCAAGGGTGAGTCTAAATTCTTGCCAGCTTTCCTCTGAAATGAACCATAATGGAAATACATTAATTGTCTTTGTAGTAGAAAGCCCCCTCAGATCTTCAGGTTTTCTGTCTAATATTTTGGTTTTCTTGAACGTATTGGCATTCAGTTAAACATCTTTCTGTGAAGGTGAATGCTCATGTGAGTTACCTGTAGTCTGGGAACTACAAGTTAGTGAAACTTTTGTATTTCCCAGTAACTTGGGTTTGATTACATCAAGGTGTACTGCTGAATGCCATCTGACTTGTATGGTGGCAGTAGCCAGGTGTAACAAAAGTAGCATTACCCTGCAGTTGCATCAGTTTGTTTTTCTTGCTCCTGGAACAAGAAAGCAAGCAAGCAGACTTTGTATTGGAAGTTCAGAGGTGCTGGTACTGTGCAGCACTGTAAACTAAAAGTCACTGTACAGGGTTTAATGCTCCAGAAGGAGCATAGAAGTTGTCAGATTTCAAATGGATCAATGTTTCAGGGAAATTTGTCTAAATAATTGTCCTAAGGATGATGTAAAGTTCATTCTGGCTTCAGTAAGCGTTAGTATTCTACCTCTATCTTCTATGTAGATTCAATTTTTAATGAATAGTAAAATCATTCAGAAATGTAAATGCAAGATGAAGACCATTAAAGCCGCAAGTGTTAGCATCCTTAAAAAAGAAAATGGAATAAGCTAGCAAATTCTTAGGCTTGAAAAGTTTGTATTTCAAATAAATTGCAAAATCTAACCGTGCAGGGTAAAATACAGCATTCAGCCTGTGGCACCTGTGAAGAAAAATGCGTACAGAAACATCCTCCTTCTGAGTTTCAAAGGGAGATCTTTGAACTGGCTTGTTCTGAGGAAGGCTGGGCAGCACTGCCTTTACAGGTCATCCTGAAGTGCTCGGGAACTGCCTGTGGCCTGCAGCAGATGTTGCTCCTGCCCTTCTACAAGGTTGCAGTCTAGGGAGGGAAGGGCATCAGGGGAGTTGCGTTTGCCCCTGTGGCTTGCAGGGCAGTGGAGGTTCATAGAAGTAATGGATTTAGCCTGGTCTTTCTTTTCCATCTCTACCTCCCCGTCCCTCTTTCTCAGAATAAAGCCAGGAGGTGGGAAAGGCAGATGACCAGGTATGACTCCTCACCTCCCTGAGTACAGATTGTCCCTCTGCCAAGTGCTACCTTACCCAGTTACCCAGAAAAAAATCACTGAGCTTTGCAAGGTCTTGCAGGACCCAGACTTGCTCCTGAGTAGCAAGGGATTTTCATCAGTTTCTTATGTTTTCTTCTACAAAGTGCCAATTTTCAACTGAGTAGCCAGCTGAGTGGACCAGTGCTGGTACTCAAGGCCTTCCTCCCTCACCCTCAGGGTATCTCCTGTACTAGCAGTAAGAAGGTGCGAGTCCACCCGCCAGCTTACAGCTGGCCTCACCTGGGGGTTTTAGCATGCATCAGGACTCCAGCTGGGGACTGTGTCCTTTACACACCTTCAGCTGGACAGATTCTACCTTGAAGGTTTGGTTGTGACATTTTGACCTTACATTCCATCAGCTCTCAGAGTGAATGGTTGGGCTACGTCTTCCTAAATGGAGCGAGTATGATCTATCAAAGGGACCCTTCCTCAATTGCCCCATTTGTTGACAAGAATGCGTGAGCAGCATTTCAGAAAGCTTTATGTGTAGCAGTCTGTGGGACGAGCAGAGCGCAGACCAGCATGGCGAGTGCAGGACTGCCCCTGTCCTGAGCCCTGCTGGTCATGTGGGCTGATGCTCATGAAACTGCACGTCTCGTGTCATGGACCACCTGGGATAGGACAAGGGGTAATGGTTTTAAAATAGAAGGAAGCAGATTCAGACTGGATATAAGGAAGAAATTTTTTACCATGAGGGTGGTAAAACACTGGCACAGGTTGCCCAGAGAGGCGGTGGAAGCCCCATCCCTGGAAATGTTCAAGGCCAGGTTGGACGGGGCTCTGAGCAACCTGATTTTGTTTGAGATGCCCCCGCTTCTTGCAGAGGCATTGGACTAGATGACCTTTAAAGGTTCCTTCCCACCCTAACCATTCTATGATTCTATCTTCTTAAACAAGAAATTGTGTCCTTGGTTAACTTGAGCTTAATATAGGGGCCGGGGGAGGACATGGTTGGGCTATGCTATTAACAGCATGTTAAAGGCTTAGGAAAGAGAAAGAGTGACAAGGTTTCCATGGGCCATGACAAATGTCTGTAGCTCACCTTAAGGTCTTTAGGCTTCACGCTGCTTTGGAGAAATGGGGGGTAGAAGAGGAGCATAAAAATAACAAGGAGAATGTTGTTCCTTTGTTTCCTTTCTTCCTTGCTTTTCTCTAACTTAGGTTTTTGAGGTTTTTTTGTGGCTTCTGTGTTTGTTATTGTGACTTTAATTCTATCCCTGGCCCTGGAATGCTCATTACAGGCAGACCTTGAAAGGACAGTTAGCAGATGTATCTTCTTCTCTTGTGGAGGGACAAAAAAATACAGAACTTGACGAGATGCTAGGGATCTACCGTTGTTACCTTAGGATCTGCTTCAAGCAGGATGCTCTTCAAGAAGTTCACCCGATGCTGCTTACAGAGCTGTGACAGCAGCTACCGGCGCTCTTCACTGTAGCATCAGCTGCCTCTGGTGCGTGTATTTCTGTTTTACGCTTTCTGCTATTGCTGACACCAGTGGGCCTGAACGAGTATGGTGTCAGCAAAGAGAAATTGCCTTGCATCTGCCTTAATTTGCACTAGTAAGCTGGTGCAAGGCATGGTCACTATATAAAGTTTCCTCTGCACCTGACTTGGAGGGGGATGGCAGCGGGTACAGGTTCTTGGTTTCTGTTTGCAGCTCAGTTATCTTTGCTTGGATGTTTTGGCTTGTCCCTGGCAGGTTTTCCACTGCCTACAGCTTATCTTGGCTGATAACGGGTAACTGTTCAGAAAGCACAACCACTGTTTGTAGCAGGTGGCCAGGGCTGCATGGCAAGGAGGACAGCACGCGGACACCTGTGGGTGTGGGGGGAGAGAGCTGATGGTGGGTATCCCAAAACTGCTGTGGGGTGATAGGGAGCCTGATCCCCTTGGGTTTGTCTTAACTGGATATAGAAACAAAGGTAACCTGAAGAGGTAAGGGCTGGTAAACATCTGGATGCTGCCACCTTCTGCTTTTGAAGTTGGCTTAATACCTCTCAAGTTGCACTACTTCCAATCTCCCTCTTCATGTTCTAGTTGTTATTATTGTAAAACCACATAAAGAATTTGATATTTTCATATTTGCATCTGATTCTTCACTTTGGAACAGGAGGAAGCACTGATTTAAAAATATTTCTTAGTGTATATTGGTTTTGGGTAGGAGGAGGCTAGCTAAAGATTTCTTGTTTCAACAAGACAAAAAAAACCCTAGAAACGCCTTCAAAGTCTGCAGTTTCTGGATGTTGATAATCTCACGAAATCTGAGCATAACACTTGTGCTGTTGGATGACCAGTACAGGCTAAATAATACATGGTTGCAACCTTTTCTATCCCAAGTGTGTCCTCCGTTTAGCAGGTTTATCAGGATGGATTCTTTGCAGACTTCTCTCTTCACACTGGGTGACACCAGTCAACTGTTTTTTTTTTTTTAGGAGAGGGTCAGCAAAGCTTTGGTAGGCTTGAGGAACTAAGTCAACCTTAAAAAATAGTGAGTAAATATCTTCTGCTGTAAGCAGTAGAAATTTCAGCTGCTCTGTAGGACTTGGTTTTGTTTTCAGGACTGAATGTGTCTAGCAAAACAATGCCTTCATATAATCAAATGCACAGCCCTGTGAGAATTAATATTTAAATCTTGGCAGAAAATATAAAGCTAACTTCTACATTTATAGTTTTCACCAAAAAAACCCCAGATGCGTTCTGAATACTGAAGCACTGAAATATGATGCTCAGTAAAATTAATGTTAAATGCTGTTCAGATTCTACAATCAATTGGAGTGTATTGCAAAGAATTATGACTACAGATTGATGAACAGTAAACTTTTTTTAATCCTTAGAAGAGAGAGAATGTGAGCCTACCTTCTGTTGCTTTTGCAGTATTTAAAGGACCCTTCAGCTTGTAGCAGTAAAAATAGCATCATCCACGCACAAGTGACAGCTGGAAGAAATACTAATTATATTTCAGTATTCTTTTAGTAAAGATGCTGATAAGGTAGGTAAGCTCATAAGTTGTTATTTTGAGTAGTTTGCAATACCAGATTTTTTTTTAGTTATCTTAGGGAACCAAGTATTTGTCATGTCATGCAGTAGAAATCAGTGCTGTGCTTAATGGGTAGGATTGTATGTTACAGTTGTATATGTGAGCTTTGCTGTAAGTTGCAAAGCTTCTCGTAACTCTCAAAGATGAATAATTAGTACTGCCCTAACCACGTAGACAAAAACCCAAAGGCAAATACTCTTTTCTTTTAGAATTCTTTTTGCAGGAAGCTACTTCTCTGAAAACTGTGATGATTTCAGAAGAAAATGTATATAATTTGCAAAGTGGAAAAGATCACAATAGATATTTCTAAATGTCTTGCTATTCAAATAGTCAGGATTAAGGTCTGTTCTGCCATCTGGGTCACCTTTAGAATAAAGTCCACTAATGGATCTTTTCCACCAGTGTCTTGAGGAAATAGTCTCCAGTCACAACTGAAGCGGGGTAAAAATGGAAGCAGATGGAAGATCCTTGTTGCTAATGAACCTAGGGACTGTTAAGACTGGAGAACTCATGAAGCTCAATGATCCTACTGGGGTGACTTGGTGAACTAAGAACAGTCAGATGTTATGATGGCACTTGGTTTTCATAGCTCATGTTTGCAGACCTCTTCCAGCACACACTTCCAGTCTGGTGGAGGCAGAGGTGATGGCTCTGTTAGCACTGGCTGCTCCTAGGAGTTGCCTGGGAAGTCAAAGTTCCTTGTGTGGATGTGCAGGTTAGATTAACAAGTGGGTGAAAGAGCATGTCCTGGTCGGCACACCACCTGAAGACTTTTGCTTGCAGCTTTCCAAGCAGTAGTGCCATCTATTTCAAGTGGAGCTCTTGAAGCCAGATCCAGCTGACTGCTTGGTGGTGTATTACTAGGCAATCTGCTTGGGTCAGCCGATGGTGGGTGTTGAAGGGGATAGGTGTATTGAGAACACCTTTATATATGGCTTGCCTACCAGCCACTTGACAAATATCACAGTTTTGATGACAATTTCCACAGTATCCATACAGACAGAAGTTAATACTTCCACGAAGGTTTTGCTATCTTCTTCAAGAATTTTTAGTTGCTCTATCCCACTCAGAGCAAGGTGTTAATCAGTGTTAAAATTCAATGTTAAGCCCCTGCTTACTCTTCTAAAATAAGTGAAAATCCATCCGACAGAGGGGTGAATATGTACTTTTAGAGGGAGGTAGGTGGAATTCAACCTTTTACTAGTCCCCCTGTGAACACCAAGGAAACAAATATCCCATTATGAAATTAATCTGGATTGAGGTGATTTTCCTCTTATTTAAAGGAGACAGAGATTTAAAGGGGGCTGATCTTGTTCTTTATTAGAACTCTTTGAAGACACCAGTTATGTTTTTAACATCTCTTGGTTTAAAATTAAAATTTGTAGTTCAACCCTATCTAAGTTTCAGATTTCTCTGTAACAGCTTAATAGTTCACAGTTTTACAAATGGTGAGTGAAGGGTACTGGCATACCTTCTGGTCCTTACAAAGCTGTGCACTGTGTATATATGGCTGCAATGTGCCAGACATCTAACTTGCTATTTAAAGAATTTGACTCCAGTGAATGCTAGGAGTACACAGCAAACTAGACGAGGGTGTGGTGTTTAGATTCAGCACTTTTTTTTTTTCAGTGCAGGAGGAGTTGTCTTGAAGGTAAAGAAGTATTACTTTGTCTCCTTGGAGGTACTATTTCACTGCTGTCAGCTGAGTCCTCTGCAAATACTTGAAGCTCTTTCATGAAATAACTTGGCTTCTGGAGACCTCTTAAGTTACATCATCTTATCTGTAGACAATCCTGGAACTGTCTGATTACTCGGATAGGGAAAGCAACTGAGCCTCAAGTAGCAAAGTTGCAAACCACAAAGATGAGATGGGGAAATGCTGATGGGAAATGATCCCAGTTGCTGAAAGATGTGGCCCAAGGACAAGAGTTAGATGTTCTTACAGTATGAAATAAGACTGTGCCTTATGGAACGCAGTGTTGGCCAGGAATTTTGTATGCCTACCCACAATAAAAACAAAAACTCTTGGGATACAAGTGTAATAAATATCCTTTGAATTCAAATAGAAACAGTGGTGCCATCTTGGAACTATGCCCAGAAAACATCTCTGACCTGTCAGTTATTTACAGCCCCTACAAGAATCAATGCAATGTCCAGATTTTCTTTACATGGTTGGTATGGACATCTGTTGTTTGCTATAAATAAAAGGTATACTACCTTGCAACTGGGACAGTTATATTTTTGTGCAGACATTCTCCTGTAACTCTAAAATTACATGGACGTAAATGTTCTCTCAAGTAATGAAGCTCAACTGTGCATGCAGTTGAGGAGAACTCTTAGCTCTAAAACATCGGCCTGTATTCTGTGAAAAGGCATCAGTGCTATGGGAGCCCAGTTGTTAGTCTGGGTATCAAAATACATTGATGAGCAGCTAACCTCCAACAGCTTGGATAAGACTTACTGATAAAGCAGTGCGTGAAACTCTACTTCAGATTTTTTCATTTTTAGCACTTTGTGTCTAGTTCCTGGAAGAAGGGAGGGATAGGGGACATTTCTTAGACTCTTTGGAAATATCCATGGTGTCTATTATTCCAGGCAATTTGAAACAATAAATTGTCAGACTCTGCTCCATCTTGCCTAGAAGAGATATCTTCATCCCTTTCCTGGCTTCCCTGTGCTCGAAAATGCTGTGCCTGTACTGGACATCTCAGGAGCTGGTGCCTACTGTTAGCACAGAACCTTGCCAGAGGGAAGCTGGAGTTACTGGAGGCAGCAGCCTCTGCTGTGGCTGTATGCCACTCCAGCCGTTAGCGTGAGAGAGTTGTGGGTGTCTGGTGGTTTAAAAAGCTGCTCACAGCAACCCAGGCAATCTGGAGAACAGTAAGGCTAGTGAAACAGTGCTATCAACCGGATGGAGATGTCTGCGAGTAAGGCTAACCCCTGGCTTTGAAAAGCTGAGCTATGGTCAGACACCTGAGGTGGTGCAACCTTAAAAGTTGTAGGCCAGAGTCTACAAGAATCTACAGTGCAGTGTTTGTGTAGTTGGCAAAGATGCAATCAACTTCTTCAAAGAACTTGTGGGTATGTCATTGTATTGTATTTAATTTGCCTGTCTCTGTTCCTTTTTAGCATGAAAGTACATTGGGATTATGCCCTTTGAACTATTCTCCTTACCTGGAAATGAATGAATTCCATATCTATGGGCAAAACAAGGTGTCTTTCATTGGAACTCAAAATCGGGCATCTCATCGAGACACTGCAATATCTGCACACTGGTCCTGAGTGCAGCTAAGAAATATAACTAACTTCCCAAAGGATGTTTTTGGCAGGATAGGCAGACTATCTAGAGACAGAAGTCTCAATTCATTGTGAAAAGGGCTGTTGTTAATCTGCAAGAGACGCTCAAGTCCTCCAGTTAAGCATGTTAGAAGTGATCCCTGCTGGTACCAGGTCACTTAGATTTTCTGTTTGGGATCTGAAAACAGGAACAGCCACGTAGCTCCATAGGGATTGTGCCTTACTCTCATTATCAAAGAGTGGTAAGAAAGTCTTTCCTGTTCTTTGAAACAACTTCAGTAAAACTGTTAAACTCTGTCTCCTGTAAATGGTGCTTTCTTGGAAGCGCTGCGCGAAAGAGGGCACCTTTGGTGTTATGAAGATGCCTGATTGCTCTTCAGTAACTACAGTTGGGGCTGATATTTTGGTCAGAGATTGCAGGTATCTTTTCTGTTTTTAAATGCTGTGCTGAGCAGTGTTAGCTGAAGCTTCACTGTTTCAGCTATTCAGATTTTTTTTCCTCCCTGTTTTCCTGTGGAGTTGCAGTAACTGCAAGACCTGATCTGTTTTCTCATTCTGTTTCACAAAAACTGCCTTCTAGTGAATGTGAAAACAGCTCTTGATAAGAAATTATCTTTTTTTTTTTTTTTTCCTCCCCTCCGCCAGTGAAGAATGTGGATTCTTGCACTTAGCTTCATTTCTGATAGTAGCATCTTGGTAGCTGCACCAGTCTGTTTACGTGACCTTTCTGTTGAGAACCTCAAGGTCACCATCACCTGCTGTTCCTCACTTCACACTTGTGCCACTGTACGTGGTGTATGAGACTTCAGGCATTAGTTTTGAGTGCCTGGGAGACTTTTCTTCTGGCAGAAGACACCTCCTGTGTCTCTTCTGGGAGCCTGCACTGTTGACTTAAGCAAGGGAGAGTCAAAAGATTGTGTGTATTTTTAAGTTTTGAAAAAGTGTGAATAAATTGTGGTGGCCAGAAGTGAAAAATAAATGCCTTTCGCCACAGCTTTCAAACTGTTTCAGACAATCAACGTGTCAGTTTACTGTCACTTTGCAAAATTATGTTGTAACTGTCCAAAACTGTGTTTCATACTTGAAGTGATGTCTTGTAGCTCTTCACTGTATGCATTTGTAGCTATGACAGTTGTTTCAAAACCTGCAGCTTTATTTGTGCTAGCATCAGCCATTTACAGTATTAAGCCTACAAAACCAGTAGTTAGTAGATTACCATAATATTGGTTTTGGAGTTCTAATTTTGCTAGCCACCACAAGAAACTACTGCCCTGAAAAGGCTACCACCATATTAAAAACTCTGCCAAATGGAACAAATATAGGGAAATTAATGTTTGTTCCAAGTTAAACAGGTTCGTACCATAACTTAGATGGAAGTAAACAGGCATCATATTAGTTGTATGTTCCAGTCAAGGCTGTGACCACTGGAGTGGCCTCGGGTAACTACTTCTGTGGATGCTCTCACCAAGAATAAGTGTAAAGTTATTTTACAGTGTTTTGATGAAGTATGGATGTCGTTGTGTTGACTAATCCTGTTACTAGAAAGAAAGTTTTTATTTATATTTCAGAGTACAGTGCTGTTGGGGATCGTTGCAGTCATGGTCAAATGTAAAGGGGCTACTGGGACTTATTAATAGTTGTGGTGGTTGGTTTTTGTTCACTTTTTTTAGATGCTAATAAATTTGCATATGAACTGTATTGTATTTGCATAAGCTTGCTAGCTCAGTTCTCTCGAGTTAATTTCCCTCAAGTGGAGTCTGCTGGAAACTCTCCCCATTCAACGATGGGAAGATGGGATACTCATCAGGCAGGGTCTCCAACTCTGGCAAATGCTAACTGAAACTTCAGAAAAGTAGTACCAAAAAACCCCCAATCCTATAATCGAGTTGGCTGGTAACAACGCTGTTTCTGGTATGCAGTATGATTCAGAGAAGTAGAAGTTGTGCTGCTGACAGTTTGGCTTAAAACACAAACGTAATGAGTAGTGACAAAATATCCAAATACATGAAAACAAAGCACTTAATGCATTCCAAATCTCTAAAGGAATTAAATGATAAACTTATATGTGTCTTTTCAAAGAGTAGAGCTAGCAATGGCATTTCAAGGCGAGCTTAGAAAAGCATAAAAACTCCAGTAGCAACACTTCTGCCATCCTGAGTGTAGACCTAGCGCAGAGAGAAACGCTGTGGCTATCAAAACGTGTGATGTTGCCAGCTTTTGCTCTTCCTCTAGAATCTGCAAAGCGTGTGATGTGAACAAGGAAAAAAAATTGCTCTTTTTTGACTGATAATAAATTGCATGCAGTGAATCACTGTCCAAATAAGATGGCATGAAAAGAAAATTAGAATTCTGATCTGTTTTCTATGATTCCGGGCATTCATTGATTAAATTAAAAGGTCCATCTGTACCTAAATATAATTATAGTCAAGACTTCAGTGGAGGAGGAAAGCTGAGTTGTCAGATGGAGTAACAGTATTTTTCTGGATACGCAACTGCCTTGTGCATCTGCCCCATCTAGTAAAGGCTGCTTGAGAAAACGGGGAATCGCTCCAGATGCCACTCTTGCAGTCTCGGCTTGCGTGCGCTATGTAAATGGCAATATGTTGATGTTACAGAATTTTATACCAAGTTTTGTGTTGTCTTGCACTATCCGCTTTTCGATGTGGAGGATGAAAAGCTTCTTTCTAAGCATGTGGTTATAACTTTATTTTTTTTTTAACAAAACAAAACTTATGGAGCTTGTGGCTTTTCCTGTTGTATTTGCTTAAACTCAGACAGAAGCAATTTTTTAGGCTATATTATACAGCAATATTTTGACAGCTTCCAGACTAACCAGGTAGTAAAAAAACTATTCCATTAATACAGTCATTTTACACTGGATCGTAAGTGTGCATAGAAGATCTGGGATTCTCCAGATACTGTAAAACTTGCAAGAAAGTTTATTGCAGTCCTCAAAAATAATATTGAGGTACTTTTATTTACATATCTGGCTTTCTCCTGTACCTTCCCCCTGTCCTTTAGGCGAAGGGCCTTTGGTAAGCGAGGTGTTTGAGGAGGGTGGTTTTGGTGGTGGACTCTGCAGGAGGTGAGGCACCAGCAAAGGAAGGGTGCTCTGTAGCTGCCTTGGAGGACCTGAAGCCGTTGAGACCAGGGATCCAGCTGGCATTTGGTATTTGTGACCCGGGTGAAACGTCGGGATTTTCCAACGCCTGGCCCTTGGGGGGCTGGGGGAGGAGGAGGCCTTGGCAGCCCAATGGTTTCCAAATGCAGGGAAGATGAGGCTGTGGTGTGGCAAATGCCTGATTCTCCTTAGGGTGATTTTCATTTAAAAGCTTTAGTAAAAATAGTCATTGTTTGTTAACTGTTTAATTGTTTGTCGTTATAGTCGATGGGGTGGGAGAAAGGTCGTAGGGGTTGAATCATGCTGGGCTCACACGGCTGTTGGTTTGGAAGGAAAACAAAAACAAGGAAACAAGGTTGGAGGGGGGTTGGGGGGGGTTTGTTTTTCTTTGTGGGTTTTTTCCCCCTCCATTGGAATCTTCCTATTTGGCTGTAAGCTGCTTTCCTCAGACCCATGCATTTGAATGCTTTTAGACAGACCCTTGACACAGGAACAGCTTCAAATGTCTGAGTGGCCTTGGCTTCCATTGGAGACCCCAGCCTCCGGACCAAGGGGGGTGGTCTTGATAGAGGTCGGTGAAGTGGTATTAATAGGCTTCAGTTACCACTGCAGGTTTGCTTTAAACCATATCTTCACCTGTGTATGTGCCTAACTGTTCAGAAAGTGAAAATGTATAGATGCAGCCAAGTTTGACAGTGGTGATGAATTTTGCAGGTTAAAGAACTGCTTCAAGAAGTTACTGTTGAAGTAATCTCAGAGTGTGTGTGGGATGTGCCTGTCTTTTTAATGTCCAGAATATCTTTTTGACTCAAATGATGGAATTGCTTTGCAATTTGCATTTTGTATGCACGTGGTGTTTTGATGTGGCTGCCTAGTTAAGTTTTTCTCTTGATTTTAGGAATTGTTTTCTATTATAAAATGCAGAGTAAAGCTGATGTACACTCAGCTCTTAGATTTCTTGGCAGTTGTTCCTTGGAGTAAGAAACTAAATATTGTATTTTCTTATCAGTGTGGTCTAGTTATTTCTTTCACGGAAGCATAGGGAAGCCATAATATCACTTAATTTCTAACAGTCTGGATGTTTTTCTCCAACAGGAACTGTTCTTATCAGAAGCAGTAATGGCCAGCTAATGTTGGTATCTCAACAAGCAATAGCACGAGCACAGAGTCAGCCACAAAATAACACAAGCGTGAGACCACCTGTGCCGATCGGCACACCTGCAATCAGAATATGTGCTGTACAGGTAACTTCTCTCATAGCTTTCATTTGGTGTAGCTGTATGCTATGTAGTTATAACAGGGCTTGCAAATAAATTATGGAGGGTTAAATAAGCATTTGACCAATTTCTGAACAGCATGACGGTGTTTGGTTTTGCACATAAACATGTGCTTTGCTTTCTCAGTTTGAAAAATTGCTAGCCGTTACATATGGTATAGTTCAAATTAAAGAATTCCTCTCTGATGATGATGTAAAGAATTTCAAGAAAAAAAAAAACCAACCCAAACCAACCCATAACAAGAAAACCTACCTAAATGGTTACTGCTATAACTGCAACCTTGTGATCCTCTGGCAGGATACTTCTCTGAAGGTGAGTGAAGCTGAGGACCTTTCCCATGTGCTCAGGGTGTTCCTTCTTCCCTGAGCTCTGCTAGCTTTTTGCTTCCATCTCTTGGAATGTGGTCAGCATGCAAGAGTAAGAGTGGGTACCAAAAAAGTAACCATCTGTGTAGGTCTCACCAACATGCTCATCCTTTAACTGTTTTGTTCTGTTTAGGGATTGTATCTAAATGTCTCTGAATCTGTTAGAGTATTGAACTGGTAGACAAACAGCTTTGAACAACGTTTAAACTGTAGGGGCTATGTGAATCATGCCTGTATTATTACTATAAGAGTGGGTATCTTGTTTTACATCAGACCGGAGCAGGCACTAACTTCACTGTCTGCTTTGTCATTTGCTTGCCTGATGACTGTTCTCTGCATGTTTATTGTTTGGGTTTGTGTTCATTTGTTTTGGGGTTGTTTGGTTTTTTTTTTTTGTTTTTTGTTTTGTTTTTAAGAACTCTGGCACCCAGTTAGTAAAGAAAGTAGCAGCTGCTCCTGTGAAACCATTATCTCAAACAACAAGTGCTGTGGCTTCTGCTGTTCAGCCGCCTGCTGTAATACAGGTAGGTGGCAAGCTTTATAAGGTGGTGGAGTAAGTGACAGAGAGAACCAAAGAAAATACCTATGCATTCCTGTTATTTCTAACTCTAATCTGCTTTTCACTGAGCTGGTAACTTTTGTCCTCATGATAAATTCTTTCCTGACTGTCTTTCTAAATGCATAATTTAATTATGCTTCTGCCAGTGTATGTCAGCTCATCTTCTCTCACTACAGTAGAAAGCAGATGAACAAAGCATAAAACAAATAGCTCAGAGAGCCATTTCCAGTGCTTTTGTGCTCTGTGACACAACTTCTTCAAGCTCTAGCTGCCACTTTTCTGTGAGATGGAGACTTCCTAATGCTCTCTCCTGTTCCGTTTCCCTAATTCCTTAGGAGGAAAAAAAGTATACCTGGGATATTGTTGAGGCAGGGGAAATGAGCTGTCTACACTAGTCAAGCTATTTTTCAGGCCTACATTTTTTTCCCTTGTTAAAAACTGAAGGAAAGTCATAGCTGAAGACCTCTGTTCTCTAATTTAATTTGGTAGACAGGTTCCACAGATACAACTGTAAATAGACAGTGGTTGGAAATGTCTTGTTATTTTTGGATAGTGTGTTTTTTGTCTCATTTCCTAGTTCTTATTTCTGTTTTTCTAGAGAAAAATGTTGTAGGTTCTTGCTACCTGTAGAGCATGAAACTTCTCCTAGACACAGTTCTTCAGGTGTTCTTGGGGACCAGAGTTCTGGATAAGCTTGTGTGATGAAAAGAAGACTACTTCTTTCTGCAGCTAAAATATCTTGTTCTCATAACCTGGACGAGAAATTGGGAAGTACTCTGACTTGTACATACCTTCTCCTTTTTTGAACAAGAGCTTGAAGGAGACTGGACTGTAGCCATTGACCAAGCAGTCATTAATTGAGCAGGATCAGTCATTCAAAAAACCATGCTGGTTGTATGTTCTTGACCTTGAGGGTGTTTGAAGGATTGAAGGATATGTTTGCTAGCAGTGATAACTAAGTCTAACTTAAAAATTCATCCTTCTGCTGTTCTTCTGTGTCAGAAATGAAAACTACTTGCAGCCTTGTCTGTGGTCTTTTTTTTCTCTTACTTCTCACTACAGATAGAGAATGTTGAGGCTAAAGGGGAAAACTGAGGCCTCTCTTCATACATTTTATATTTGGCTTAGAATGGAAACAACATACACTTTACATCAAAACGCAGTAGCAGGTATTCCTTACGCACTTTTATTTTGGAGTACTAGCTCACAAACCATGTGCTTGTGATCTCTGCATGGACATCTTCAGGATATAAAAGCAGTAGTCATCTCCTGTACCACCCTTGCACTGCAGAGAAGAGGTGAAGGTAAAGATTTCTTCCATCTGATGGATGAAGCTGCCTGCATCCTCATACTGTCATTGAGATTCATCATGCTATTCTCCTTTTTAAACTTATATCTGCCTTTGACTTGGTTCTTCTGTACTTTCGTAGTTCAGTTTTGATGTGCCCAATTTAACTTGTGTTCTGAGATATTTAAAGAGGTAGACATGAAAATTTTGTGAGCCTTATTTTTTTCCATCGTAGAAACTTAGAACGCTTCTAATGAGCATAGAGATGTATTTAAGTGGCAAGAATGATGACTCTAGGAAAAAATAGTAGTGCTTTTCTGTTGGGGGTGGCTTCCTTGGAGCCCATCTGTTTTGCAGAGGATTGCAAAGCCTCTGTACTCTGGTACAAGTACAAGCTTCTCGTACCATAAAGAGTAAATAGGTGAAATATGGATACATTCTGCCATTACAGGGCCACTTCACTCCTTACCCCGGGGTGGACAAGAGGAGTGCTGACAAGGGAGTCCATGCGTAAGGTTGCAGGAACCGTCTGGGGAAATGAAGGAAGAGCCCTTGGTTCTGATGTCCTTGGCAGCGGTTCTTTCATCAGTCCTAAAAGAACTTGCTGATGCTAGTCTTGACAGTTGTTTGAGGTCACAGGAGAGGGGTGTTGGTGTGAAAGTATCATGTCATAGCAAAAAACGGGAGACAGTGAAGAGGAAATAATCCTTGGCTTGGTTGTGTGTCTCCTATCCTGTGTGAAATACAACTTGGAAAACTAGTATCTTCAAAACTCTCTCTACTTTAGTATCTTCAAAACTCTCTCTGCTTACTGACTGCGGGATTATTCTCCTGATCTAAAAAAATATTTCATTTTTTTTATCTTCCTGAATGTTTAAGCTCCGAGGTTAGACAAAATACCTACACATTTTTTATTTTTTACCTTCTTCCCAGATGGGGTAGCAAGGCTGCAAAGTATCTAATTAGCATCATGCTGGGGCACTTTCATTTAGATGCAGAGCACTTCTCTTGAAATTACTTCAAAATATGCAGGATTAATGCCATTTTTTGTGGCGACTGTTTCTCTGTTGCTCGAAGTGAGAATGAGAATTGTCAGTAGTGAAAAGGGTTGAGGGCAGATGACAGAAGTTAATTCCCGTATATTCATCTTCCTGGGAAAAGGGTCCAGCAGACTCCCTGTTGTTCCATCTCTCAGCTGATAAAATGCCGTTCTGGTCTTGATATGTAAACATGCTGGAATTTGCAAGAGATCAGCTCCCACGAACCTCATGTTTTCAACTTTTAAAAGCCCAGGGTATTGCAGCTTGACAGATCTGTAGTCTGTCCCCTTCCGTCTTCTTGCTGTCCATCTGTTTGTGGGATTCTCATGCCCAGTTTGCCTCCCTGTGGTCTTAGAGCTGTTGAGCCTCTTCTTTGGAAGAGGCAGTGGTGGTGGCAAAGATCCTGCAGAGAGCTATTAAAGTGTTACCAACAGTGGGAGCCTAAGCTGGAAAGCTTTCTGGTAGCTGCCTGCTTCTTTCATGTCAAGCTGGCAGAAGCTTGGGGAGGGGAGAGGGACCCACCCAGGGAAAAAATAATTTATAAAGAAATGACAAAAGTGCCAGTGTGTTGCTTTAGCTTTAAATGTTTGTTCATTAATTTTCCCTATCCTGAAAGACTTAAAAGCCGTTTGGTATTCTACATGATGTCTGTCCAACTCTGATTAGTTTTTGTTTTATCCATGGTAGACTAAGTTGGGTTCTTGTGCTACTGTCATATCATTAATGCAATTAACAAGTATTAATTTGTGACTGGTGGACTAAACTGGTGTAAGTGTGTTAAGAGCCAGTGAAGGCAATCGTATTGCACAGATCTGAATCTATAATTTGGTCTACAAAACCAGGCTTGCTTTCCCTTTCTCTTGAGAGGTTTGGAGGAGAAACGACACCCAACTTCAGGTTTCAAGTGCTAACCTGAAACTCTTGCTTTTCAAGTTGAGAAATCAGAAATAGTGGTTTCTGTAGAGGCAACGTCTCTTACTCATGTTGTATTCTGTTGTATCGGAAGAACTATGTTGGATTTTTTTGATGTGTGCATGTTTTCTTTAAAATCTGAAGTAGGAGTTTATGTTTTCTTCTGGAAACTATTTCGCCTGGTTTGCAAAGGACAGAGGCAATTGTGTTTTTATTTTTTCCTGAAACTTCTTTGCTCTTCTTTTCCTGGAGCTTCTGAATCTGTTGGTAAATTCTAATGAGATTTTTGAGAGGTCTTAAAATAACTGAATTTTGTGACAGTTTGTCTGGGCCGAGGAGAGAGAGAGAGAGATCTAAATTGCTGCCCCCTAGGAAAAGGCAGGGAGAACTTGCTAGGTGAATTTGCTCAGCTGGCTGCTTTTGTTGGCACATTCATTCTTCCAAAGTGGACACAATGTCTTTTGCCTAGTGGCACGTCATAGGAAGAGTAAGGGATAGTGCAATTGGAAGAGGAGCTGCAGAAGAAAAGGAAGATAAATAACCACTTAAGGGTGTATTTGTCTTCAGAGTAGCATCACTTGGCTTAGCATTGTCAAAAATTCATTAGTCTTGGATTGTAGGAGCCTGGCAAAGTTAATCTATTGGTTTCTTCAAGACAACTTTACCTTTCTTTCTTCACTTGAAGTTACGGCAGTGCTTCAGTCTGAGTGAGCCTTTGTCATTTCTTCTCCCTGCCCTTGATTTAAAAACAGAATTAATGGCTGTGGGGGTTCTGTCACTTGCTCTATTAAATAGAGCCTCTCAAAGCAAATTAATCCAAACTTCAAAAACAAAGATAAAAATCATCTATTTATGTTTCAAATAGTAGTGTGGAGTGATGGTGCCACCTTATATGTAGGCAGAATACAGTATGCTAATCACGTTAGTCTTTGGTTAAAAAGTGTTAATTTTTTTTTTCAGCCAGCAGCTGTAACAGCTAGTGTTACCACAGTTACTGCTGTAAAGCCTTCGAGTACTGGAACACCTGTAAAACTTCCAGTTACAGGACCACCTGCACAAGCTATCTCCCAAAAGGCAGTCTCTGTGAAAGCAGAGGGCACAACAGTAGCACAGACCAGCGTTTCTACAGTAAGAAAAAAAAGTTTTTAATTAAAAATTAACATTCTTTATATTCATCAGAGGTTGGAGAGCCAATGCAACATCTAACAGTCTTCTCTTTATTTCCACACAGGAGATGCTAGAGAATGTGAAGAAATGCAAGAATTTTCTTGCTACCTTAATAAAACTGGCATCTAGTGGACCTCAAGCCCCTGAGATGGGGCAGAATGTGAAGAATCTGGTGCAAAATCTATTGGTGAGACTTTTAAAAAATGAAGTCTGCATCATTTTGTGTCATTTTTGACATTGACTTCATCATGGTTTTGTTCCTTGTCTTTTTTTTTTTTTTTTTTTTTTTTTTTTTTTCTTTTTTTAAACAGCTGAAGAACTAGATCTGTGGCTGAGTACATCTGACTCTAACTCTTACAACTGTCGTTTTTAACTGGATCCCATGCTGTATTTTTTGCCCTTCACATTCTTGTTTTGTTTTATGCACATGGGTAGCTGACTAGCAGGAAGAGCTGATAGTGTTGACACAGTTTCTGGGTCTGAGCTGCTTTTTGGGGTTTTTTTCATTTTAGTGTAGTTTTGAGTCTTCAATGGCAAGAGTATTACCATAGAGGCTGTAGTGCAGTGCAGAGTCCATAGCACTGCTTTACTCAAAGACAACCGATGTACAGGTTGATGGTGAAGCTCCAGTGGGACAAGCATGACGTTATCTATGTCTTTAGGCAATGGGATGGAGAAAATAACATGGTGGCTGCCAACTTCTTTTTCCTTGCAGGTGGCTTCTGTATGCTGGTTTGTGCTGTACCCCAGCACAGCTGGGTTTTCTTAATAACGATTTCTCCTGTTGCTTCTTGTCTTGGCATTTGACCGCTGCTGCTGTTTTGTTGTTCCACTGTAGCAGAAGGCTGTGGGCTGGTGGAGGGGGATGGCTTTGGTAGTGGTACCAAAGGACTTTTCAGTCTAGAAGAGCGTGGTGTAGACAGAGGTGAAATTCAGAGAGCAGATTGTCTTAAGATGCAGTCTTGCAAAACTATTTGATTCCTCTCTTCCTCTGCCTCTGTGTCGCTGCTGGACTATACCCCTTGATGCTGTAGCAAAATGCTAGAATTATTTCTTCTTGTGCTTACAGGACTTTATTTTCTTAAGAACAGTTGTTACCAGACTGTCCATTTGTTTGCTTTTGTGTAATATTTTAAAAATGCGTCTGTTCTGCCCTTCAGTACGTGTGTATGATTTAAATGCAAAATAAATTAATGTTTCATAGGCCTGAGGGAAATGAGTAAATTGCAGCTGTGAAGTAAAATGGTCCTTAAGGCAGCATCTCATGAAGTGAGTGCCAAGTGCCTTATGTGCACTGAGGTGTAGTGTACCAAATCACTGAGACCTTGGTGACTGGTATCAGTGAGACCTTGGTGACCGGCAGCCACAGCTCAGTGAGACCTAACAGGCAGCAGCTCAAACGACTAAAACGGAGGGATCCTGTAGGTTCTGTTGTGTGAATATTGGGTCCTTAAACCCCTGCTTTGGTCATGTAGCTCCTTGAACGGTTGTTCTGAAGGAGAACATGAGAGGAGTGATTTCTCTGCAGAGAGAGAGATTAATGCTGGGGTCCCTCTTTCTTGTGTGTCTGTACTTTCTTGGAGGAGGTAATGTTCTTGGTGACTCTATGGCAGAGTCTCACCTGGAAGGATGAAAAAGGGCGGCAGTGTCTGGGGCTACCCACCACCATAACCCTATCGTGGTGGCACTGAAGTAGTGAGTGAGGGATCTTAGAAGTCTGCTGCAGCTTCCTAACCCTCCCAAGCCCTTGAGTCAGGTGTTTGTGTTGGGGCAGAGCAGAAGGCATTAAAAGAGCAGGCTGTACTCTGCTAGCCAGAGGACTGTCACTGTAGTGGTATGCGGAGGTGATGTTTTGATGTTCAGTTTCTCCTGCTTTTGAAAGGCGATGTTAAATGTTCTGCTTTATTATGCTATGTATTCATTAGACTAGAATTGTCTTACAAAAACTACTGAGTAGTTGTCTCTTGTCTCCGGTCTCTTTAAATTGATCTTTATGCAGATATGCTTTGGGGGGGGGGGGGTTGGGGGGAGGAAGTACAGGTAGTGGATTTTAAATATTTCTGCATAACAATGACGTATTCAGTGCTACTTAAGAACTTTTTTTCTATGAGTTCACTTCAATGAGGTGTTTGAACAAGTATCTTCAAGTGTTAACTGCCTGGAGTCTAAGAAAGTAATTTAATTTGATAATACTGTATCTAAATTGCAAGATCGTTCTATCCTAAAATCTTTTGTTTGACAATATAAGAGGAAAAAAAATTGAGTATTGACATTGAACAATTCCACAATAATGTAAATTTCCATGAATTTTTGATTCTCCTGGGAAAAAATATCATAGATTTGTAGTGATAACTTACCAGTGTAATTGTACTTTCCTCTTAGGAAGCAAAAATTGAACCAGAAGAATTTACAAAAAAGCTATACGTAGAGCTCAAGTCGTCTCCACAACCGTATTTAGTTCCTTTCCTCAAGGTAAGTGTCTGATTGTGGATATGTAGTATTTAAGGGGGGGTGGGGTAGGGAGGAGGGTGACCAGGAAAGGAAAGAGAGCATTTAAACAGGTATTTGCTCCAGTCAGCTGAAGAAATTATGTTTACAGTAATCCTGTATGACTGGTGCTCTTGGAAGGACAATTTTTTTTGAGGGAGGGAGGATTTCAGAGGAGTAACTTTTGCTGTGTTCTTAAACTGGAGAGTAATTACCCTCTAGTCATTAGTGGAGACTAATGTTTTGGAAGCTGATGCATCTACAGTAGAGCAGCTATACTAAGATGACCTTTTACTTTCTCATCAAAACTGTAACTGTACTAAATTCTAGTACAGATGACTGACAATGAAGGCTGTGCACAGCTTATGCAGTATTTAAGCTTGGAGAATCCACGTAAAGCTTGTATTCATCTGTCTGCTGGTTTGTGTTTAACTGGAGGCAGAAAAAGCCCCATTCCTTTCTCCAGAAATTCTGACAGGACTACTGCAACTTGGGAAGAGTAACCCAGGACAACTCTACCTCTATTCAGGCAAATAATAACGTAAATAATAATAATAATAATAAAAAGCAGTCTTAACTTTTATAATTATATGGTAAAATTGAGTTTACTAACAATCAAAGTAAAAATGAACATCTTTGTTCTATAGCAATCATTAAATTCCAGTGACAACTTGGTCATATTTAATTGCAATGCACATAGTATTCTTAGGCTTGGTAGATCTGTACTTTTCCTTGCCATTCACTATGGGCACAGTTGAGAATCAAGATAAAATATTTAAATGCTAAAGCTGTGACAGAGGTTTTCTGGAGTTTGTCTTCTTCCTCACCACATATAACAATACATGTAATAATGTTGATATTACTTTAGATGGGTGATGTTAATCTGTTAAATTATGGGATAAATATTTTTGTTACAGTGGCAGCCTTTGAATACTTTGCTGAAAAGTTTGCCATGAGTCCAGAAGACTAGACTCTTTTCTGCAGGGCTTGATATAAAATTTTCATATTGCTCACTTACTTATTCTCAGTTTAATTCCTTGGAGGTTTCTTAAAAGTCCATGGAAAAAGCTGGAAGAAAAAAAAAAAAGATAAGAGTATGGGCCTTCCTGCATCCAGTGTAGCTCTGGCTGCCTGTGCATGGGGCCAGCTCAAGTGCCCCTGTGCTGCGTTCCCAAAACAGCGCAGGTGAACCTCAGTAGCTCCATGCAGATCAAGCCTACGTCTGGCCCAGATAGACCTCATCTGGGGCTGGTGAGTCCTGGCAGCCCTGGACTAATTCATGCTGAGGAGCTGAGCCAAGAGGTGGCTGCACAGCACTTGCTAATGCCTCTACCCCTTTGGGGGTCCCTCGGGGGTACAGCACTGTGCTGTCCTCATGCACTTGTGAAGGTGCTCAGCCTGAGTTAGTGTTCGATCCCACAATGTGGAGAGTGGCTAGATGTGGTGCACAGACCTCGACGCAGTTCTGCAGGAGTTAAGGTGGGTTCATCAGCGTAGGTCAGACCCTGACCCATCACAGCAGAGCTGGCACGTTTCTCCTGTGGCATGCTGCCAGGTGCTGGTATTACCAAGGCTTTTCTGTTTTGGGCAGTATCCATACTGCATAATCCTTGACAAGGTGCTCTCTCCTTGTTGTACTCTATTAACAGTGAAATACTGTGACTTCAAAAACTGTGACCATGACAGTGACTAAATAGCGTTAGCTGACTATAGTGTTACCATCCTTTAAGACATCTTACACTCTGATTGCTTTTTTTATGAAATACCTTAAGGATGTGTAGTTCATACAGACCATACATAATTGGTGTGTAACGCTGAGCAGCTGTGACAAGACTGAGTGCCAAATCGAAGGTGACTTCAGGAGCACTTCTCTAAGGTCCTATGAGGACTGGTGCTGGCCTTGTTTGTGGGGGAAACACTTGCAGCTGGAGTCCAGAAAGAAATGTGATAGGGCTTATTGCCAGCTGACTTTCAGCTACTGAAGTGGAATTTTTAGGGAGGACTCTGTGGAGTTCTCTTATCTTTGAGCTGCAGGTTTTTGACAAAGCTGTTGCATGTGTTTTGTTTTGTCTGTTCAAGTAGATGGAAAAATACAGTGACTTTGGCTGTAAAGCCTGCTTGATTTTTCGAATCTGTGCTGGTTGCTTTTGGTAAATAAACTGCATCAGGAGCATGAGGAAAGCTGAGCAGCCTTTTAAAAGAAAAGAAGTGAACATTAAAGATAGATGTGCCACAGAAGGTCTAGATGTGCAAGCAATTTGTTTGTTTGGTGTATTAGCATATGAGACAACATGTTGCTTATGCATGAAGCCCAGAGCAGCAGCACTGTGCTAGAGACTCTTATAGACTTCAAAAACTGTTGAGAGGAGGGGAGAAAAGGTTTGTGAGAATATACAGGTAGCTGCAGAGCTGATTTCCCCTGGTTCTGAGCCATAACAGATTGTAAATAGTCAAGGAGAAAAATCTGTAGAGGCCTGGAAGATTATTCTATCCATTAACCTTCTCAAACATAGCTGTAGTAAAAATGAGATGTTGCCAGATACCTTTACTAATATTCTCTTGTTGCAGAGAACTATCTGGTGTATGTTGTGCTACTGCAGCTATACAGGCATTATTAAAGTGGTATCCCCCCCTAGTGTAGATACAGCTGTATTGGTATAGAAGTGCTCGTGTCTTCAGAGCTTGTTTCTGACTTTACTGGGTGACTTGTAGCTCTCTGTCAGACAGGCTCTGAGGAATAAACACAGCTGTTACAATATAGCAGAAGTTTTTGCAAAATAATTTTTTTTTTTTTGGGTAGTAGAAGAGTTAAAATGATCTCTTTCTAGAACACAAATTTCAAATTGAAAAATCTAAATGAAAGAACAAAGTTACAGGTGCCTTTCCCTGTAGATGGGATTTGCTGCATCCAGTGAAGCTGTGTTGACTGTTGACCTTTTCTCAGCCTGTTTGTGATTCTTGTGGTCTTCGCTGAGCAGTATTGTCCCAGTTTAAGGGTCCTTGAATTTTAGCAAAACTTGTTTGGAACAAGCAATTCATTGTCTCATGAAAAATTAAATTGGAAGATGAGTAAGACTGTTCAGTTGCTAAGGTATCAGTGTGGTGTAAGACTCTACTGATGTTTGATCCAGCGTTTTTTTGTTTTTCTTCTAGAAAAGCATGCTTGCCTTACGGCAGCTAATGCCCAATGCTCAGAGCTTTATCCAGCAGTGTATGCAGCAGCCAGCTCCAACCCAGGAAGCTGTTTCGACTTGTGCCTCTGCAACACCAGCTCCTTCGATAGCAGTGGTAACCTCAGCTGTAGCAACAACTTCTCTTCCAGTTATAAAACCAGTGTCTGCCTCTGTGACAGTCACAGCCTCTCCAGTTATAAAACCAGTGTCTGCCTCTGTGACAGTCACAGCCTCTCCAGTTATAAAACCAGTGTCTGCCTCTGTGACAGTCACAGCCTCTCCAGTTATAAAACCAATCCTTGTCAGTACATCGGCGACAGCTTCTCTGCAGACTGTGAAGCCTGTTTCTGCGTCCGCAGTGGTGACAGCATCCCTTCGGCCTGCAGCTTCAGTCCTCACCACAACAACAGCGACATCAGGGCTGACTGCTATCCAAACTGTCAAGCCAGTCTTCACCTCTGCGGCAGCAACATCCTCTCTCCAGTCTGCAAAGCCACTGCTGGTCTCTACAGCAGCATCTTCAGCAACAACTCCTCTCCAACCTCTGAAACCAGTGATTGGAACCCCAATCAGTATTAAAATCTCACAACCAAACTCTATTGTTGCTCAGTCAGTGGGTGCACAGCAGGTGGTTAAAGTGAAACAGTTGGTAAGATAAATTTCTCAGCTTCTCTGTAACGGGCCTTCTTTACTTTGACTCTGGTAAAGAGGATACTAATTTAGATCTTACTTTTTTTTTTAATGTATGAAGTTAGTCTGTCGTGAGTTTCAGTTGTGTTTGTCATAAGGATATTGAGCACTTGCTGAAAAGATGAATACAAAGGAAGCTGTAAGCTTGGTCTCTTGCAAGACCACCATTCCACTAGACTGGACATCCAGCTAGAGACATGAGGGAGCATGAGTTCTGACCCCTGCTATGCGTGCAGCCAGGCTAGGTTCGCATCTGAAAGAAAAGGCGGGAAATGCTGCTGTCAGGAACAGAAGTTGCCAATGAGATGCTTAGGTTAATTACTGTTAGATGCACTGTTAGGGCTGTGACTCAGCTAGCCACCAGCTTGGTACTTCCTACCCTGAGTACTTTGCAGGCACAGGTGGATTGATGATGTTTAACGGTATGTTAACTGAAACGTGCAAACCAGCTCAAGGAGCTTTTGCAGATCAGAGTTCTGACCTCCAAATTTATTAAGACATGTTAATTATTAAGTCATCCGAAAGTGAGCGTTTTCTATCAGGCCTTAGTAGCTAAGAAATTCCCGGAGGAATAAATGTCTTATTAAAACAATACTCTCAAAACCAACGTGGGGTTTTTTTTTTGGTTTTTTTTTTTTTTTTGATGCAGGTTATCTTCTTGCTAATGTTACTGTTAAATACCAACAAACTGTAAATCACAGGTATACCCGAAAGAGCAACGTTGTGAAATACATTAGGTTTGGTTTATGGGTGTTTGAGATACTGAGTAATATACTGTCTGACTAGTCTACGTGCACATAATGCTCTCAAGTATTTTGAGAGGGGAGTCTCTCTTTGTCAGATAACTTGATTCTTGAATAGGTTTTCCTTGTAAAGATTTGTTCCTTAAAAAGAGGGGAAAACATTAGACTTCCTGTGAAGCTAGATTTACTTTTGACAGTAGGGCATCTAGTGTGTGGATTTCCTTTGTAGTTTGTTTATTGTGTATACTTGATTTAACAGTGTTCAGATGCCTAAAATATTTTGCTTTCGTTTTCTTCTTATCAAAGTGTGTAAGGTGGATTTAATACAAGAATCCTGCATTCTAAATAATGAGCTTATGCTACCAGCTTTTCTTTTCAGACTTGCTTAGAAAGAGCAAAGCACTCAGCTATATGGAAGGGATGAGGGGGTCTTTTTATGAGTGGGTTTGTTTTAAAAACAGATATCAAGCATATGCAGTAACAGGCTTCGATAGTAGTAGCTAAAGCCAAATTGGGAAAGGAGTTGATACTCTTACTGTCTTTCAGTACTAAACTTGAAATTCCAGCCAGAGGAAAATAAGGGCTTCTCAGATTGTACAAGAGCTGGAGAGCAAGCAGTTTGTTGGCTACACAGCAAGCCATGTAATTCAGGGGAAAGGTTGGCCATCTGTACAAATAGACAAGGAAGCTTAACTCTACACTAGGGAGTCGAAACACTTCTTGAATATGATATTGGTGAACTCAAGAAATTACTTCTACCTCCTCCATTTCTTTGCTGTACCTCACAAGCATTGAATTGCATACGAAACATGTTTTTATCCTCATTTGGTTAGATTCCAGGCACAGTGATTAAAATACTTACTCTTCAAAATACCTGTTTAATTTTGGTCTTCTAGTTGAGGAGCCGAGTTGACCACTTCTCAGCTTAGCCGTATCAGGAGCTTGATGTTTGTTCAGACAACCTGTTAGCACATGAGCAAGTCTGTAGAAGTGGCTGCATCTTCTAGGACTTCCACAGTGCATTTCCTTGAAAGAACAGAGGGTCTGTTTTCCTGCCACAGGAAAACAAATCTGGACCTCCCCTCCCTAAACAGAAGGGTCCTTTTGCCAGCTGAAAGGAAGCACATGCCAGCTGTGCAAATCTGTCCATACAATGCTGCCAGCAATTTCTTTCCCTTTGCAGCGCACAAGGTTGTCTGATGCCATACACTCCCTCTGCATGCCCATTTCTAATTTAGGTCTCTTGTGCTTGAGAATGTAAAGTGAACTTTCATGTGCCAGTTCCAGTGTAATGTTGGTGCTGCTTAAGAATGCAGCATTGCAATATTTAATATCAAAATTCTGACTGGAGTCGTGTAACCTGTAACTGTTTTTTCTGTGGCATGATTGTTGAAACTCTGGTTTGTATGGTGGACACCTGTTCTCCAGGGATGCTGTTGGGGTCGATCACACAGCTGTGCTGTGAGAGTTGCACATTGGGACAGTGTTCCCTTTCTTGCATTGGCATACACAGAAGTTTCATCTTGGAAAGAAAGCTTATCGTGCTGTAATATTGCTTTGTCTCTTGTTAAAGCACAATAATTGAAAATTCATATTACCAGCCGCTGGCTTGCAATGGTAAGAAAGCTGCTGTGGGACTACAACTTCATGTTAAGCAGAAAGAGCAGGAGTTTTATGGTGTAGTCCCCCCAATTACCAGTGAGATGTGCTCCCTGGACATTGCTGGTGGTTAAAGCAAGGAGTGAAGTGCTTCCACTGTTCCAGCCACTTGTTCTCAGTGAATTGTTAGTGTCAAGTCTCCTTAGAGCAGAGCTCTTCTGAGCAGAGAATCTCCTCTATTATTTTTCAAGCGTTTTTTTTTGTCCAGGATGTGTGCTTTTGCATTCAGCTGGTGAGGCTTCCTTCGTGAAGCAATACTGCTTGTAGTGTGTGATGATGCCTTACCATCTCTCCACTGATCTCTGAACTTCACTTTATGAATGCAAAGCAGGTTCAAATAAGGCTAATCAAAGTCTCTCTCAGCCAGCTGACCCTATGCTGTTAGCTGGATGTTACATTGCTTTTTTTTTATTTTTTAATTTTTTTTACACTTAAGAGTGTTGGTGCTTTTTATTCTGATATCTCTGTCAACCTACTTAATGGGGCACAAAGGAACAGTCCCTTTTCTTTATAACCTCTTGCTGCTAACCTGAAGAAAAGAAGCAAGAGCTCTTTCTTACAGATATTATCTATTTTTTAATACTTTTTTCTGGCATTAGATCCTTGTTGAAACTTCTAGGATTGCTGCCCTGTTCTGTTGCAAGTCCCAAGGACTTCCAGCTTTTGTTAGTCTAGCAACTAGAATGGCAAACACAAAAATGAGCTTTACTGCCAACACATCCTTTCTGTTTCTTGTTGAACTAGTCTCCTTGGTTACTTGACTGACATCCCAATCTCCACCTAGGCTATTGATTTAACATTGGCTATCTGCTCTTTTTGTCTGCTGCACCTTCGTCTTATGTTTCCTCCTGTGCTCTTTCAGTGTTTTGCCTGCTGAAGATGAAGGATCATTCTCACTGGTGGCAGGGAGGAGCTCTAGGTGTGTGTCAGTGTGGGTGCTGACAGAACCTGTGAGTAGTTTATCCAAGCTGGTTCAGTAATTATCTGAACATATAATTGATGCTATTAACATTATTATCAGCTTGCAGCATGTGGAAGCTGGATCTCTCAAAGATCAAATTGGATTTTCGTTAAAACACAGAGAAGTGAATGTTAGTGTGCGCACCAGATCATAAGGCAGTGCTGCACATGTGAGCTATAACTCTGTCCACAATCCTTCCCTGTACTCCCATGATTCTTTCCTCTGCCAAAACAGTTGGTAAACTTGGATCTTATGTTTCTTCTCAAAAACTGCCTGTTCATTGTCTGGTTTTCAACCACCACCTTCAGCTTAGTTCTTCTATATTACTGCTGCTATGCCAAACTATGGTCCTATTAGATTAGTAGGGGCATGGATGGGATGTATCTTAACTATTTCATGCACAATGTACCTCTTCTTGTGAATGCATGATACTTAAGCTGATGATATTTACTGATAAATCTGAAGTTAGATGACAGAAGGAGATGGCCTGACTTCTGAAGTATAATAAATGTCAATTCTTTATTTACTTGAACTTGTGCAGTGTTGCTGTACAAATGCTCTCTTAGACTTTCTGAAGTTAGAATAAAACATGTAGAGAAGAAGGTGGTTTCTTTACCTTGCAGATTCCTTTGTATTAGCTTTTTGCTGCTGAAAAAGTATTTGGAGATGTTGATCTTGTGCTTTGGTAAAAGTGCATCTTTCTAGTACTTCTAATCAGAAACTTTTCCAAAGGATGTATGAAGAGCTGCAGCCCACGTTCTGTTAGCTGGAAGGCGTAGAAATGAGACTTTTAGGGATGCTGCAATTTTATTACTTTTTTGCACTTTAATAGCTACCCCTGATGAGGAAGAATTGGTATTTATGGGCTGTGCCTGTAGGTCTGTGTTGTGATTACATCCTGCTGTCTGGTTTTGTTTATTTCGAGAGCCTCTTTAAACAAAACTATCAACCTCCTTCCTTTTCACCCTTCAGCAGTGTACTGATGCTTTTGTGTAGAGGCTCTCTACTTGCTATAGGTGTTGCTAGTTGGTACTTCCCGTTCCAGCTAACTGATGTGTTCAGTGTGCTTTTGCTTAATGCTTTGAAACTCAGCATCTCGATTTACAGTTGATGTTGCAGCTCTAAAAATGCTTTGTAGTGTGTACTCCTAATTCCTGACAGGAAAATAGTTTCATGCAAGACTTCTGTTTGGTTTGGTGTTCTCTCTTTTTAACTAGGTGTATGTGATAACTACCCTTTTGAACTTGTTGGCAGGCAGACTTGGTATTCAATTGTTAGTCTATTAAGCAAGGAGGAAAAGCCTTCTAGTGTAATGGATTGTGTAGTACTCAGTGAAACTCATGTTATATAGTTTTCAATAGAGAGTAGGGGTGAAGTGTCTGTTAGAGCTTACTGAATGAGCTGGAGCTTTAAACTGAAAGGTAGACATGCATTTGTGCCCGGTGGCATTCTGGCTGGCTGAAGACGTTGATACTATTTACTTCTCTCTTTTTAGCTCTTCTCACTCTTAATATTGGATATTCCACTTCCAGGTCGTCCAGCAACCCTCAGGAACTGTTGTAAAGCAAGTATCTGCACTCACGCAACCCTCAACACTGACCCTACAGACATCTGCTGAGAAAAGAATACCACTGAATACACTTGTTCAAACTAACCAGTTTCCTGCAGGTACGGTAGAACCTCTTTAATGGAGAAGGGAGTGGACTGCTGAGATACAGAAATGAGTGCAGGCTGTTGGTAGACTGTAAAAGTGAAAGAAGGTGGTTGTGTATAAGGAGCAACCAGCTCTGTGCCATAAGTTGGAACATCTTTACTGTCTACTTGGGCTTATGATAAGAAACTCAGTGCCATGTCTACTTCTGGCATCTGTTAAAAGCATGTCAGTCAAACATTTGTACTTGTTAAAATACTATGCGTAAGGTCCTTGTAATAAACTTCCTTTGAACTGTGATACTGAGAATTGCTTCGTGAGACTGCTTTTTCCTTCAGCGGGTCCAGGTTGATGCATAATGTGAGTTTGTCTCAGCCAGCCACCTTTCACTGGTTGGCACAGAGGAGGGTGTTTGCTGAGAGAGTGGAGGGTTTTTGGCCGTACAGAACATGTAGAATGTAAGTGTCTAGAGTATCCGGTTTTCAGATGGACCTAGTTAGTTGTTACTGAGTGTTCAGTAACCTTTGCTAGAAGTATGAACTGATTAAACAGCTGTCTTAGCATTTTGCTTTCTACTATGGCATGTTCTTTGTTTTGTTTTAGGTTCCATTCTGAAACAAATTACCCTGCCAGGAAATAAAACTCTGTCGCTTCAAGCATCTCCTCTTCAGAAAGCTAAAGTAAAAGAGAATGGAGCAACATCCTTCAGGTAAAAATAAACAATATCAGAAGTTTACTATAGGAAAGAACAAAAGGAACAGACAAGTATAGAGGTGGGAACGGAGCCCAAATAAAAGTAACTTGCTTTAGAGACTTGTTTATGGTAGGTGGTTTTCATGTTCGAATACTAATTGGCAAGGGGGAACCTAAATTTTTTTTACTTCATAGCAGATGTTAATTATTCTTAATGTAAGAAAACTGACCTGATGAGGTTGGATCTTCCTTGTGTTATGACAAGAGTGTAATTATACGGTGTGCATCAATATGTATCAGCTTTTCACTTGTAGAGAAGGCATGTTGATCTCCATTCTGTGAGTACTATTAACTAATCTAAAGCAAAGTTACTTTGTGTTAAAAGCTCTCCATAGGATTAAAGCAGATATAACCTCTGTTTTTTACAGACCACCAGATAGCGTTGAAACTCCTGTTTGGACTGACTGGTAACCTGTCTAAAGCTCTGTGCTGTATTACAAAATCTCTTATTAGCTATTCTTATGAGTGAGCTTGTTCCTGTATGTAGAGGTGAAAGTCTTTGACTACACCTGTAATTATGGCTCCTGGCATATTCTGTAGGCCTTTAGATTACAAGAATGCTTAAAGCTTTTAGTTCAGTTGGTAACTGATTAACTTTTCAAAAGCAGAAATTATTTCTGTCTCTGAAATGTGATGTTGAAACAGAGGTACAGACTGCTGTAAGCATCATTGGTCTTATGACCTTAAGGCAAGCTTGAAGTTACTCTTCCAGGGATTAAAGAAGACAGGACAGCTTTGTCTTGTTGACCAGTTTGACTTCTCACCTCTTGTAGCTTGAAAGCCACAGCTTTGTGTGCACTGAAAGAGACAGACAGCTGTTGTTATGTGTGGTTATGCACAGTCTGCGCTGAATGCTGGAAACATTGGTAGTCAGAAATTAAAATGAAAAGCTGATGTTAAAGCAATAGCTCTGTTCAGCTCCCTCAAGCTCTTATGAAGTATACTTCAAAACATAATTTGTGATGTAATTTTATGTAGTGATGTTTGCAAAAATCACTTCGTAAATATCATTTAAAAAAAAAACCAAACAGCAAAACAGTGAAAAAACCCATCCCACAAAAAAGCCTAGAAACAATTTTTTTTTATGGTCTTCCAATCAGAATATATCAACTGTCTTACATTTAAGTTTGAATTCTTGAAGTTTCTTCCCTGAATTGTTAAGTTCTTATTGTAGAAAAAATTTGGTGTCTACAGTGTGATCCAAGATGGATTTCTGTTCTGCCTTTGGATTGGGGTTTTCAAAGCAGCATAAATCCATGAGAAGTCAGATTTGAAATCACTTAATTTTTTCTAGTAAGTCTCTTCTCTGAAGAATTTATCTCTTTGGATAAACCCCTGGTGCTTTTCTTATTCAGTATAACCAGACACCAATGTAACCAAACTTTCTGACTTTAAAAACTACGTATGAGAATCTTTGTATATCTGAACTCAGGCAGTGTGTACCTGAGCTGGTCAAGTATCTATGTTCTCCAAGCAAGTCTAGCACCACATAGTGTTAATCTGGCCTGGGCAATAGACATTCCTTGCTCTCTTCTATCCTGACTTCTGTTATTCTCAGCACAGCTGTTCTTTGACCTGTGATCAATCATCTGGCTTATCATTTGTGAGCCAGAGGGAAGCACCATGGCCCACTTTGAGGATTTGTGATGAGATTCATAACAGGCAGAGAGCATGTCTTGTAATTGATGTGATTGTAGATATGACACTTCGAACTGTGGCTTCGCATCACAGTATGTCATCAAACCTGACTGTCATTGTGTGTCTAGATCAGGTTAGGATTTGAGAACATAATACTCACTAAGCTGTACTTAGTAAGCTGCAATTTGACCTTGTCTGCTCTTTAATGGGCTGTTTTGGTTGCTCAAGTTAAACAGTAGAAAAAATGGTGATCCTCCCTCCTCCCTCCCCAATTAAAACAAAAACCTTCTAGAAATGGGCATTGCTGGCACTTGATTGCCCCATGGCATGTATCGTAAAGGGCAGTTAGTTTTAAAAGCATCGAGATTTTTGTGAACTGCTCCACATACTTCTGTAAAGTATATACTAGAGCACCCTGGAACAAATAAGACACATATTTGCATCTTCAAATGGTTTGGGTGGTTTTGGTGGTTTTTTTGGGGTTTGTTTTTTTTTTTTTTTTTTTTTTGCATCTATTCTATTTAATAGAGTTGCTCTCCAAAGCACATACAACAACTTGTGCATTTTGTCTGGAAGGTACCAGCAATCTCAACCAGCCGACAAACAGGAGTGAGACAACAGAGGGGAAAGCAGTTGTGCAGCTGCTTCTCCTGACCCATGGTGGTGGGGAGTGCTGGTGGCTTTTGCTCCACTGGAATTATTCTGTCCCATGTAGTTGTCTGTGATGGTGCACAGAGGTTTGGGTTAAGCGTGTCTTTCTAGTTTTCCTTTTGACTGCTGTATAAAATAGTAAGTAGAGATGGATTCAGAAGAATACGTGTGCTGGTCAAACACCAGAGGGTGCCACAAACTCACTTTTCAGGCAATACAGGCAAATTCATAGATGTGAGGTGCACCTATGTTGCTTGGGCTTCTTTTCCAGTGGAATATCCAGTATAAAAGTTAAACCTGACTTCATGCAGACTAAGCTTAAATCACTGGAGACTTATAACAACTGGGAGTTTTTCTTGTTGATTTAAGTGTGACATGGTCAAATGCAAAATGCATTAAAAGTGGTGTAGAAGAGGGGCTTTACAGAGGCAGCAAGTCTGTATCCAACAGAAATGTCTGCATGTATACTTTGGAGTATCTTAAATTTATGACTTCAGTAGAATGATTTTTATAGCTTACTCAAAGTACATAATACCTTACTTAAAATGATTGAGGCTTGTTTGAACAGCGAGGAGAAAAGAATAGTAAAAAGTATGCACTTAAACATGGTTTCTGAAACATACATTAATCTTTAGTGAGTGCTACTTCTAAGGAAATGTAATGATATTTTATATGGGTTAAGAAAAACAAGTGCACCATTTTTTTCACAGGTGCAAATTAATCTTTCATCAAGGCTAGTGACTTGGTGACTTAATGCCAACTTATATCCCACAGTGAAGAAGTTCAAAGTGGTTTTTAAAAACAGGACAGGTAGAGATACCTACTTTGATATAAACTCTTATATGTGTGTACTCACAAAAGAGACTGTGTGCATGGAAATATTAAAGAAAATAGTAACCTGATAAAGGCTGGTCTCAGAGAACTGAAACTTGTGTATATAGAAAGGTGGATAGATGTACAGTAGAGAAGCTTACCACCTTCTTGCTTGAGTATTTGGAGTGTGTGGTCAGATTAAAAGCTAAAATGATTTACTGAAACTGCATGCTATACAGTTGTACCTGAGGTACAAACAGCTCCATCAGGATAATGTCAGGTTCCAGCATCTGCAGCTCTGATGGCTTGCGATGCGTGTTCTTGGTGCTAGTTGTGCTGATTTTCTAATGTCCTCTGTAAGCAGATCCGTGACAGTTAGTGCACTTTCGGATCCTCGTTCCTGCCACCAACAAAGACATCTCTGTAGTGGTGATTAAGAAGAGCGAACTGGAGTGTACTTGTGAAGATCAGTTAGCACTCAATTAGCATGCAGTGAAGCTTCATTTACACACTTCTTGAAAGATCAGGGTCTGTGTTAGGCTGACAAAGCATAAATGTACGCTTAGAACTGCTCAGTTGCTGGTTGTGAAGGGGTGAGAGTAAGGATGCTATTCGGCAGCAGTGACTTCAACTTTGAGTTGTACTGTGGTCACTTAACCATTCTGACAATCCTAGGGTTTAAGGCCTTTCTTAGCACGGTGGATTTGTGGCACAAGCCTAGTCAGGAAGCTATGTCTAGTTAGACTTAATGAGTGAAGCTGGTTTGAGAATTTGTTGGCTCTTTTTCCCAAAACAAATCACATAGAAACTCCTAGACATGAGGGCACACAAACAAATGGCAGGAGGAGTAGGGGAATGCTGGACTCCTTTCTTAGTCAGGCTTCTCTCTAGAAGTTTGTGGGAGAAAACTTGCACCATAGAAACCTATTGAAACCTAAAGGAGAAAATTTATCTATAGCTTAAGAAAAAATCTTAACTTGTGCCTTTTGAGTATTGTTCAAACCCAACCCATGTTCTAATAACTTCAGCTTCTGCCTGTTTCCAGTCAGAAGAGAGCCTCCAAGAGATCCCATTTCATCTGAGAATGGCAAGTTCCTGACTAACCGCTTGCTCAAGAGTTATGTAGGCCACACAGTGTTTTCCTCAGATTAACTGTATCAAACCTTGCCAGCAAATACTTTTCAGAAGAGGGGTCTGTGTGGTTTTGGTTTTTGGTTTTCTTTGTTGTTTTCTAAATCAAAAGACCTTCAGATTGGGTGCTTCCACCTGTCTGTATTAATAATGCTCACTTGTGTTCTGGTTCTAAACCCTTGGAGCCACCATTAGGGCCTTTGTCACTTTGTGAAGCAAGAAGGGCTTTCTTTTGGTAATCTGAACTTAATTGAAAATAACTTGGGTATTTTCATTGCTAAAGTCTCACAAAAACTTTTTGCATATAAAATTCATTCAGTATTTTAACTAAAATGATCTTTTTCTAAAAAAAAAAAAAAAGCTGAGGCACACAGACTATTTGCTTAACATGAGCCTTGCCATTGTTATAGCTAGTCTTAGTTATGTTAACCCTAAGTATGCCAGACTTGAGTTTTTATTTTGAACATAGACCAAAGCTGCTACAGTAGAATCCAGCTAATGGAGGGATGTTAAGAGGTAGAGCTCTGCTGCTGTTCTTCAGAAGCACAGCGTCCTCCCTGCTACGTAGATCAGTACTGTATGGTAGGACTGATTCAAAGGGCAAAATCTGGTTGGTTCTATATACAACTGACAAGGAGTGTTCCTATCCTCTTTTTTTAAGGGAACTCACTAAAAGAAAAGTGAAGATCAGATTTGTGCTATAAGCTTCAGTTCGTAGGATAGATGTCTCAGTTAGAAAATAGTCTTGTTTGTAAGTTCAATGAGTCAGTATTCAACTTTAATCAACACTTAGTTCTACCTGGTGAATTAGAGTTTTAGAACAAATTTCAGAGTGTAAGAGCAGTGGTGCAGGGTAGGGAGCCCGTGAGGACTTCTAATCCAGGTTTACCTTAGTCCTTGGTTTCCGAGCTTGATCAAAATTTCAGTTACATGTAAAGGATTTGCATGCCTAGCAACTGAGATGTTAGTCAAGCTAACATTTGAGAGGCCCTTCACTAAGTGTGAAAGCTTTTGGGAGCCATCTGTCCCTGTCCACACCTATGCTAAACATCTATTGTATAGGCGTAACCTCCAAGTTATGTGACTGTTGATGGTCAAGGGGCTTTTTCTTTGTATCCGTTCTGAATGAAGCTTAAAATGTTGGTTTTCTCTTTAGCAGAGATGAAGATGACATAAATGATGTGACTTCTATGGCTGGGGTCAATCTTAACGAGGAGAATGCCTGCATTTTGGCAACAAACTCTGAGCTGATTGGTACAGTGATCCGCTCTTGTGCAGATGAACCTTTTCTCTCCTCAGAAGCACTTCAGAAGATGATTTTGAACATAGGTGAGAACAAAGCTTATGTAACAGATATGTATGGATGTAGTATTTCCTTGCCTGTTTCTTCAGCCAGCCTCCAATCTTCGAAGAAGGAACTGGAACTATTAATCTCAATTCATGTGTTTCTGCCAAACTATACTGAGTTCTTACTTCCCCTTGTACGAAACAAGTGTTCTGTAAGATTTTTACATGGAAATAGTCTGAAGAACAACCAGAAAAAAAGGAATTGATGCCACTTTTACATGTGAGCCCTGAGCAACTTTATTACTCTTAAAGTTAATGGAACACATAACAACCATATAGATGCTAATGTCAAATCAAACACTTAAGAGTGCTTTTTATGTCTGCACCTCCTAACTTGATGCATTATTACACTGACTTTCCTAACAGCTTTTGCATTCCTCAGCCTGTTCAGATATATGTACTTTATTGGCCAACATCACAGATCCCGCTCATGTGATGAGGAAGACATTTCAGACTGCCAACATGCCCAGGGCAGACCTTTGTTTATTACTCCCTATATGGAAAAAATTTTCAATATTTTTATGCAAAAGAGATGCTAAAGCTGTTTGTATCGGTGAATAATACTGTGGAATGTATGTTAAATGGTAGAGACTAAACTGTAATGGGAAGTTTTTAGTGTATATATCATTTCAGCTGTTAGTTTCTGATCAAAATAATAACTTTTGCTTAGCAATATTGTATTATGTCAGAGCAGGGAGTATGCATTTGTATAGTACCGCACCGATTGGCACCACTGCTGTCTACAGCAGACCGGGTGAATATTACTCAACTCCTTGCTCCAGCTCTCTGCCTGGTAGCTTGCCATACTGGAACAGTAAGTTTTACAGCTGAGCATTCAGGAAAGCTTGCAGTTTATACATGCAGTCATAATTCTGTCACAGTGGTTTAACTACACGATCGCAAAGTCTTTTTACACACAACTTGTCCTTAGACCAAACTAAGCAGCTAGCCTGTGATGAGCAAATAACCTGCAAATGCTATCTGCTGCCTCAATACATGCTGCACTAGTTAGCTAGATGTGCCATCTGAGCTGTATGGGGCAGAGTTGAGTGAAGGAAGTGTGTTCTACTAGTGGAAAAGGGAAAATACACATTAAAACTGGTGCCTAGAAGCTTTTCATAAAATTCAGAAGGTTAATTAGTCATTCATGGGAAGTAAATATAAGGAAAAACGAAGAGCTCTATGAAAACACAAAGTACTTCTAGAATAACTGTCTGGTTTGGGGTGTGAAAAGAGTTAATTGAAAGATGGAAAATACAAGCCTGGATGTTTCATGGCTGGCATGGTAGCTGTTCCACGTTAATAATAATAGTAATTCATGTTGTAAATGAGGAGTGTTTTGATTGCAAGGAAAGGAATACTGTCAGGGAGTACAGCAGTTCAGAAAATGAACACTTCTGCTCTTGAGCCAAGCTCTCTTTGGTTTGAGAAGTGTGTGTGTGTGTGTAGGGAGGTCTTGAGATTTGAGGAGATTTTATTTTGTCTTTAAGTTGACATTGCAGTATTTTGATGGGAAACTGCTGAGGAAGTGTTGGAAGGTGCTTGAGCAAAAAGATCTTCACACTCAGCTACGGTACAGGCCAGTGCTTACTGGCCAGGATCAAACAGTGAAAACTCTTTGATCATATCTGGGAGAACATTGTAGATTCTCCCTGTCTTGTGAGACTGTTATTCATTTTCAGTTAGAGTAGCAAAGGCAAATCAAATAGGTGATTAGTTTTTTTTAGTGTACTGTTTATCCATTCTTAATACTCCTCTTGGCAATAAATACCGAAATGGGTTCTGAAGGTGTGCTGCATATTGCATTGTGAAGTATTACAGCCGCTTGTGAGTGCAGTGAGGGACAAGGAAGAGCGCTTCTGACAGGTACAGCGTATGAAGTGTGTGGAACTGCTGCCTGCCGTGCCTACTAGGGAAAAGCTGCTGCCATCCAGGTGTCTTGACAGAGTTGCGTTGAGTGATCGATGCTGTCAACCACGGGAAGACTTCTCTGTCTTGAGCCTGTAGCCCCAGGAAGGTTGCAGAGGTGATGCCCAGCTCTGGGCATGGGGCTAGGACAGCTTTGCCCAGAGCTGTTGCTGACCTTGGTCGCAGCTGTTGAAACGCAGAGAGGCAGAGACAGCCCAAGAGAAAAGGTTGAAGGTGATGGCATGATGACCCTGGCTGGACTTGATCTGTGTTGTCCGAGCTGCTGCCGTGGGATGGTTGAGTCTGTCTGCCTCATGCCAGTCAGTCGAGGCAGGTGAGAGGGTCCCGTGTGCCTGGAGTATGCTGCAAAAACCCTCCCTGCTTGTCGAATAAATGTCATGAGTTGTTAACAAGCACGGTGTCAAGCAGGGCAAAATGTAATTCTCTATTTTTTTTAATTACTGGAATTAACAGAATATGGCACTAATTTCTACAGCTACCACTTCTCCCCCTCCCCGAACATGAAGCTTGATTTGTGTTCTTATTAACTTTGTCCTATAAATGACCTTGCAAGGAGAGTGGATCTGGAGGCTAAGTGAAACAATGTCTATATTTTCTGGAGCTCCAGGCTAAGTTTTATTAATGTAATGTCTAAGATCTTTGAAGTTGTGACTTTACCAGGAAAATCATAATCTCCAAACCTTTATTCATAATGGGTATGACTTCCAGGGGGAACAGAATACCTGCTGTGCTAATTATTTCAATTATCAGCTACTACTAAAACACGTAATGGATTTTCTCTGCTTCCACAGGTAAAAGGCATGACATTATGGAACTTAACTCTGATGTTGTGAACTTGATCTCCCACGCTACACAGGAGAGATTACGAGGGCTTCTAGAAAAACTAACTGTAATTGCTCAGCACAGGGTATCAACCCACAAGGTAAAGGAAATCATTAAGCAAGTTTTGCACTAAAGTTTTCTTACTTTGCAGCCTTGAAGGTAAACCTCGTCCAAGTATAGACACATCATATGCAATGTGTGCATTTTCATATTTACCAAAGGCTGGTTTTATTTTAACTGTTTATAGCCTGTAACTATTCCCTGCTTTTTCCATTCGACTTGTTGGATAGGTGCTCTTAAAACCCAGCATAAGAGTAGAGGCATGTGTTTTTCCTCTTCCATAGAAGGGACTGTTATACAAAATCTATCTTGCATGGTGAATGTAAAGCTGTTTTTGAATGCTCTTGCTGGTTTAGGGGATTGTGTTTCCTTTATGCATTTACTGTTGGTGGAACTGCAGTATTGGCTCAGTAAAAAGCGTTGGGAAACGGAGTCGAGTATTTTATTTTTAGAAAGTGCTCCATGTGAAGGCAAAGACCTCTTCAATCTTAAAGTTTCTGAATTTTTTTTTCCTGCCAGTGCTACTTAAGATTCCCTCCCCTCCCTCTTGTATTAACTCCACTCAATGTAAAGTATATTGGGTTCCAGTGAGCTGGTGTCCCTTAAGATGCTTGTATGGCACAAATGGGAAGCAATAACTTACTAGTGGCCAAAATAGCTCTTTGAAGGGTTTTTGTTTTTTGTTTTTGGTTTTTTTTTTTTTTTTTTTTTTTTTT